>JAEIIU010046787.1:0-90623 GCA_018874675.1 Drosophila baimaii
CCATAGGAACGATATGGGAAAATTGGCATATTTTCGGTATTTTTCAAGATATTTAAATAAAACTTAATTTGTTCTCCTAATATATAAATACAGCCACACCCTAGAAATTTCATTGAAATCGGACCAATATTTCACATAGCTGCCATAGGAAAGATTGGTCTAAATTCATATTTTACATATGAATTTGACATTTTATATACATTTTACATTATACATTTTATATTTTATCAAAATCTTTTATAATATGTAACAAATTATCTGCAAGGGTATATAAACTCCGGCTCCGCCCGAAGTTAGCTTTTCTTACTTGTTTATAAGTACTACGTTTGAGTGAAAAAGTTATCAACTAAAATTAGTTTTTCTCAAATGTTGTTATTCTTTCTTCGCATCCAATGTATAGTTCTGTCAGCACAGGATGTAAGAGGTTCCTTTCCTTTTGGCTGATTCCTTATAACGTTTTCAAGCTCCTCTAGTTTTAAATGTGATATACTGACGTGTACCTAAGCCGCCATTCATACCAAATGTGTAACAACGTTGACCAATTCATTTTACACGGCTCAACACCCCTTTGAGCACATATTTATTCATTTTACTTGCCCATAAAAGGGTGTCGGTTAGGATAACGATTGTAACATGGCACACAGTGGGATCCCAAAACATACGGACGTTCCCCTCTATGACATTTCGCACATAAATCATCATCAGACATGGATGGCGCTGCGCTTAGCAATGCAATGTTGGAAATCATTAGAGCTGCCAAAAGGTAGAAGCTGCCTTTAATTAAATCCATTTTCAGTTAGCTGACTCCTGCTGATTCTTTTTGAAGCTCCTCCAGGTCCGGATGTTATACACTGACTAGAAACGGAATCGCCTTTTATACAAAATTTGTAACAAACGTTGACTAATTCATTTTGTACAGCACAATACCTATTTTTTCTGCATGGATTTAATAATTTAAGAATAGCACAAGTGGCTGTCCATATATTACGTAGTAACCTTAGGAGGGGCAGGGGGTTAGACATTAGATAGGGGCATTACGTAATGTATGGACAGCCCCTTAACAATATTATAAAAATATTACTTGCAAATGCCACACAGAGGGAAATCAAATTTGATGCGACGATACGTACTCTCAATTTAAAGATTTTTGGTGACATTTTCGAGAACTTGTAATCTCCTCTACAAAATTACATACCACCTTTTAATGAAAAATGTAGAAGATGTCCTTAATGAAATCCATTTATTGTTAGATGATTGCTGATAACGCTTAAAAGTTCCTATACTTTTAAATGTGATATAATGACATGTATCCAAGCAGTATAACAACGTTGACCAATTCTTTTTGCACGGCTCAACACCTCTTTGAGCACTTATTTATTAATTTTACTTGCCTGTTCCATACCAGTATATGTTGGGATATTGTGAGGGACAATGCCCACACTCTGGTTTCAGAATATTCCTATATTTGTCACTCGGAACTATTCTTCTGTAACATTCCGTACATACTTCATCCATGGCGTTTGTTGGCGCTGCGCTTAGCAATGCAATGTTGGAAAGCATTAGAGCTGAGCTTTGAGCACTTATTTATTCATTCTACTTGCCTGTCACAGGCTTTCGCCAATTTTCGAAAGGACATCTCGAACAAATAAATCCATCCAACATGCCTGGCGCTGCGCTTAGCAATGCAAAGTTGAAAAGCATTAGAGCTGCCAACAGGTTGAAGCTGCCCCTAATTAAATCCATTTTCAGTTAGCTGATTCCTTTGAAGCTCCTCCAGCTCCGGATGTGATACACTGACTAGAAACGGAATCGCTTTTTATACAAAATTTGTAACAAACGTTGACGAATTCATTTTGTACTGCCAATTTCCCATTTTTATAGACATTATATTGGATGAGCATTACGTAATGCATGGACAGCCTCTTATCAATATTATTATATTATTACTTGCAATGGCCACACAGAAAGAAATCAAATTGGATGCGACGATAAGTACTCTCAATATAAAGATTTTTGGTGACTTTTTCGTGAAATTGTAATATCCTCTAAAAAATGACATACTACTTTTGAATAAAAAATGTGGGAGATTCCCTTAATAAAATTAATTTATTGTTAGCTGATTTCTTATGACATTTTCAAGTTCACCTAGTTTTAAATGTGATACACTGACGCTGCCTTTTATACCAAATTTATAGCAACGTTGACCAATTAATTTTTGCACAGCTCAACACCCTTTTGAGCACTTATTTATTAATTTTGCTTGCCTGTCCCTGGCCTAAAATTCAGCCATATGGGCGAGGATAATGTTTGTAACATATCATACACTGGGATCTCCGATCGTCGTCATCCGGAACTGTGGCGTTTTTTCTGTCACATTTCAAACAGTCATCAAACATGGCATCATTTGGCGCTGCGCTTAGCAATGCAATGTTGGAAAGCATTAGAGCAGCCAAAAGATACAAACTGCCTTTAATTAAATCCATTTTCAGTTAGCTGATTCCAGCTGTTTCTTTTTGAAGCTCCTCCAGGTCCGGATGTGGCACACTGACTAGAAACGGAATCGCCTTTTATACAAAATGTGTAACAAACGTTGACTAATTCATTTTGTACAGCTGAATATCTTATTTTCTGCGCGGATTTAAGAATTTACGAATAGCGTAAGGGACTGTCCATATATTACGTAATAAGCTCTGGAGGGGGAGTGGGTTAGACATTCTATAGGAGGGGCATTACGTAATGTATGGACAGCCCCTTAACAATATTATCAAAATATTACTTACAAAAGCCACACAGAAAGAAATCAAATTGGCATTTTCGAGAACTTCTAATCTCTTCCAAAAAAGTTACATACTACTTTTGAATAAAAAATGTAGGAGATTCCCTTAATAAAATCCATTTATGGTTAGCTGATCTCTGATAACGTTATCAAACTCCTCCAATTTTAAATGTGATATACTGACGTGTACCTAAGCCGCCATTCATACCAAATGTGTAACAATGTTGACCAAATCATTTTGCACGTCTCAACATCCCTTTGAGCATTTATTTATTAATTTTACTTGCCCGTTCCAGGTCTTTCAAATATACCATTTTATGTTAGGATATTTTGAGCGACAATGTTTACACTCGAATTCCAGAATATTGCTATATTTGTCACTCGGAACTACTCTTCTGTAACATTCCGCACATACTTCATCTATGGCGTTCTTTGGCGCTGCGCTTAGCAATGCAATGTTGGAAAGCATTAAAGCCGCCAAAAAGTAGGAGCTGCCTTTATATAAATCCATTTTCAGTTAGCTGATTCTTTTTGAAAATCCTCCAGGTCCGAATGTAATACACTGACTGGAGACGGCATCGCCTTTTATACAAAATTTTTAACAAACGTTGTCGAATTCATTTTGTACAGCACAATACCTATTTTTTCTGAATGGATTTAAAAATTAAAGAATAGCGTAAGTGGCTTTCCATATATTAAGTAATAACCTTAGAAGGGGGAGAGGGTTAGACATTATATAGGAGGGGCATTACGTAATGTATGGACAGCCCCTTAACAATATTATCAAAATATTACTTACAAAGGCCACACAGAAAGAAATCAAATTGGGATTTTCGAGAACTTGTAATCTTCTCTAAAAGATTACATACTACCTTTGAATGAAAAAGTTCTAAATGTTATTTATCTTCAAAATTAGTTATATTTGCCTCTTATCCAATCTATAGTGTAGTTCAAAATTGTAGGAGGTTCCTTTACAAAGATCCATTTGATGTTAGCTGATTGCTGATAATGTTTTCAAGCTCCTTTAGTTTTTTTTTACTCGAGTTCTGTAATAAATGTGTAATTCCTTATTTTGGGCACTTTTTTCCGCGTTGCGCTTAGCAATGCAATGTTGGAAAGCATTAGAGCTGCCAATAGATAGAAGCTGCCTTTAATTAAATCCATTTTCAGTTAGCTGATTCCTGCTGATTCCTTTTAAAGCTCCTCCAGGTCCGAATGTGATATACCGACTGGGAAAGATATCGCCTTTTATACAGACATTTGTAACAAACCTTGACTAATTCATTTTGCACGGCACAATACCCTTTTTACGGCACGGATTAAAGAATATTACTTGTCTATCCCATATGAATTATATTTACAATTGTGGAATTTAGTTTAAAGTAAATAAATAGAATATATAATATAAATTAGAATTAATGTGAAGAAAGTATTCCAATTAACAGATAATATAAAATGATAATAATACTCAATATTAAATCTATTTTGCCTGGAAGATAGATACATAATGGAAGAGGTTAAAAATATAATAATATAATAGATATTCCAATTGTAATTATTTTCAGGGAACCAGTAACCGACTTGCCTTCTTCTGATTTCATAAAAAATTCTTTTCTTTCTTTTTTCGTGGTAAAAGAACTTTTAACACCGGGAAGGCATAATAGGAAAAAAAGAGCTAAGTATACTTTACACTGTTAGTAAAGGTTTAAACTATTTACAGAGCTAAAGGGGGAACACGAACTAAGTGAAAAAGGTTAAAAAAAAGGGGGGGTTGTTAGCTAAAGGGTATTCCAATTAAAACTATTTAAGGATCCGAAGTACTGTGGTAAAGGAGCAGCAATTGAACCACTGTGAAATGGAAACCCAGACAGCGAGCGAGCTCCTTCTGCTCCTTCCTGCCACTCCCACACACTTAAGGAAAGAGCAGCTCCTAGGAGGAGGAGGGCCAAAACAAATGTCCGCATGAAAGTTGAATGAAAGCTGCAAGCCAGGCCAGAATGGAAATCACGAATGCAGCACGGACACTAAAGAGGAATCGCGGTGGCAGGCCATGTCCGAGTCGGAGTCGGGTCCGAACTTGGGCAGGGAGAATGGGTTAGGTCGTCGGGTCGGGATGTGGTCGGGTATGTAAACAAGCGACGTTTCACAAGTAATTTGAAATTGCATTTAAAGTGGCTTAAATGCTGGACATTAGGCGGCGGGGACTCCTGTGGGGGCTTCATTAGGGCAGCTTGTGCGCACAACATGGCGTATGATTAATATGATGACCAGTATACGAGGCAGTAATGAACTTAACATAATCATCATCCCATCACGGACATCACGAGCATCACGGCATCCTTCCTGGACATTCGTGGGCGGTGGCTAATTGTTCCTCGCTCCGGAGATAGAGAGAGAGCTGTTGCATAACAGCCACAGCTCCGGAACATTAGGAAGCCCGGATTCAGTTGAGCAGAAAACGGAACGGAATGGAGGAGAAGGAGGAGCACGAGGAGGACGAGGAAAACGAGACCAGCGTTTGGCCTGGAAACAGGCAATAAAATTTCGGTCAAAACGCCAAGGCAAAGGAGGCATATAGATAAGCGTCAAACAGTTCACACATTTCCATGCCGCCCCTCCTCATCGCGCGCGTGCTGGAAGTGCGCTCAGGCGTGAATATTAAACGTTTTGCTTAGAAATGTTCGTCCTCAAATTTTACCCAACATCCTCATACTCCTCCTCCTCCTCCTCCGTCTGCCAGCAGTTCCATCCCAGAAAAAAAAGAGAGAACCCCGAACCCATTGCCATGCCCCGCAACTTCATGTCCAGGCGACATGTTTGGGCAAACTTTTGCGTTTTCGCTGCGGGAAAAGTTCCTTCATTCTGGCCCAAAAGGCAAAAGTTGGCCAGCCGGGAAGGGGAGGAGCGGATATGTGTCCTAGGAGTAGTATTTGCATGCGAACGGCAAGTTGCAGATAGCTTTAGTTTGGTTAAGCAACGAGCTGGAAGATCGCCGACCAGCAATTACAGCAGTTCATAGCGAACTCAATTTCCGGGAATTTATGGTGGAGCAGAAAATAAGTTGAGAAATATTTATAATCATATCTCAGAGTTGGGCTTCTAGAAAATGTAAATAACTGAAGGGATATTCTTTAGGATATTCTTTATGTATTATTATACGTGGATCATATATATCATTTATTTTATTTATTGTCAATTTATTTTGTATTTTTTATTATTTATGTAACAAATAATCAACTTAACCCATTTTTACTTAAGGTCTCTTTAAAGTAATCTTTGAAGATCATTATGTTATCATTATCTTTAATTTCCCATAGTGTAAAAGCTGTTTTAATTTTCTATAAATATAGGGAATAATTTCCAAATCTTGAACTATAATAAAAACATATTTTTTTATAATTCAAGCAGACAGAACTATAAACAAAATTTAATTTAACTTATTTAGTAATAAACCCAATACAAAACCTTTAACTTTTCATTTAATTTACGGAAATAAGTAGTTAAAAATAAATGTAAAAAATGTAATATCAATTTCCAAGCCTTTTTTCTAGGGGCTCTGATTTTATTTGATATATATTTATTTCTTGGAAATGTAATACACAACCCTTAGAATATATTGCTTTTCAGAAACGCTCTCACTGTGGACAACGTTTGTGGGGTTGGTTTACACCCCAATATATACACACGCACAACATGCCGGCACACATTTGACTGCCCAAAATTGTGAGGCCAAGAGCAGGCTTTACTTTGATACCGAAAAAAGGTGGTTCGCCGAGGCTTGGCTTGGTTTTGATCTTTGCAGCGTAATAATTCCGTCTCAGCCCTGTGCTAATCACAGCGAGTGTGTCCTTGAAAAGGACCTCTTACTCAAGGAGGAGAAAGAGAGAGGTTAAAGCTGGCCAGCAAGGCAAGTCTCTTTAAATCGCAAATCGAGTCGAACGGCGTACGGAATGCATGCAGGCCGCCCTGCCATTATGCATTAATATGCAAAGCACGCAGCACGTCATTAGTGGCGGGTGGTGACGAAAGCGGGCGCCAGGATAACAGGCAGGACCTCAGCGAGTGTGGGGGAGTGTGGAGGGCGCGTATGGGCGTGGTGAGTCAACATAATGAATTATGCCACGCCTAACGATGCCAGCGCCGCCGCCGCCGCACAGCAGCCTGCGTGGCCCGGCACAGAAATCCAATAAAAATTCAATAAATTCTCCACAATTCCAGAGCCACAGTTGCGGTCAACTAATGGTAGGCACTGTGAGGTAGCTATTGAGAGAGATTTTTAGGCTAAAAATTTAATTAATTAATTATTTGATGGGAATGTTTTCATAGTTTTAGGGAATATTTAAAGGAATGCTTATGGGAGGTTTTGCTGGGAAGTTAATTGAGGTTTTACTGAAAGGAAATACAAGTCCATGACGATATTTTGGCACTAAAAATTAAGGAAGATTTAAGAGTTACCAATTCTTGAGGATTTTTCCGAAGTCAATACTTGAAAATACCCAAAAATATCCTTGAAAATCTTTCTACCATTTGTATAATGTTAACAAATCTAAAAAGGAATTTTAAAAGAGAATTCCTTACTAAATAATAATAGCCAAAACCTCACAGGATAAAATAAGCCAAGATGTTGACACGTTTTACTAATTAAAATATTGTGTATTTTATTAAAACCATAAAGCTATTATATTTTATGTATTTCTCCTTTTAATACATTTGTAAAACTTCTTTAAATAATTTATTGAAAACAAGTTGAAAGAATACATTCCCAAAACTACCTTTTGATCGTTTTTCAATAAATCCCAACGCCATACCCATAACCTTAACTGCCTGATTTTAGTACCTATTATCCTTTCCGCACCTGTGTGTGTGTCCTGTATAAGGATACGATAAGGCAGGAAATGTGAAAGAAATAAGTGAGCAGTGAGCGGTGTGTGTGGCGTAGTTGAGGAATTGCACGTGGTGGCAGGAGTCCTGGCCTATTCCCCACCACACAAAAGCCGCCATAAGTCCGAGCAGAAAGAAGGATATAACATAGAAAAAATACACATAATTTACTTTTCAATTTTCCTCGCAGTGTGGGCGGGGCTGTGAGGGAAGAGAGGGCGGGAGGGGGGTAGAGAATTTCGTGGTGTATTTGGTTGTGTCTGTGTGAGCGGCGCCTATAAATAGACAGTGGGACTGGCAAATGCCAAAAGCGACAACCGGAAGTCGCAGGAGCCGATGATATATGGTCGGGAATTATGGGAGTGAGCGGGGCCGAAAGGCGGGGTCTCTCTCTCGCAAAAGAAAACCAACTACTTAGTCCTGACAGTCCTCTGAATTGAAAATAAACAAGAAATAAAATAAAACAAATGAGGACCAACCTTTGGAACATAATTCATGATGTGAGGCATAAGGTTATTGAATAATAATATGACAATGTCAGTCTTTAAATGTATTTAAGGAGAAACATATGTCTAAGAAAAGATATAAATAAAATGAGGATAAATAGAGGGAGTTTTTCGTTATATCTCAATAAGCTTCAAATGTATTATAAAGGTTTAATACATATTTTAACGAAAATGCTGCCCTGAAGCCTATATTTTCCAAGGAAAACCCTTACTTTTGACGACTCTGCTGCCCCCTGATGCATATTAATCACAAGATAAAGAACACATCGAGACTGGGTGGAGGACACTATCTGGGACCCAAACTATTAAGATTATATCTTCATCCACAAGCCATAAAGACCTTCTATCTTTTCCGTTTCCCTTTGACCGCTCAATATTAAATTTCATAAAAATTGTGCGTGCCTATTTCCGTTCTCCGCACTCCGCACTCCGTGCTCCTGCTGTCCCGCCTCCATCTGCTGCCTCGTAATTAATTTACGACAAAAATAGGGTTAATATCGCACAGGACACTGAGCCGAGCGGCGGAGAGGAGCCCCGGCATGGATGTGACTCTGCCTGTGGAAACGATGGCCCCGAGATGGCCTGCCCTTTCGCATCCGTTTCGTATCGGAGATTGAAGCAGTGTGCGAGCTCTACCCGCTCCACCCGCTCCTGTCAACATAGTCATCAACTGTCTGTCGCTCAAATTGCTGTCACTGCTGCGGACGTGGAGGTGGATGCGGTGGATCTGGAAGCGGATGCGAGGGCCAAGGCGGGCGCTGAGCGGTGGATGCGGTCGCGAACCTTTTTTTTGCCTTTCATTTTTTTCTCTTTCGAGATGCCTTCAGGCAAATGATGCCTATTTGATCGGGGCCAAAGGATAAACAAAACGGGCGAGCAACGCAGCAACGCAGCAAAAAAGAAAATGAAAGGAAAAGGAATTCAACTATGTAATACCCAGTGGCTAGTCCTCACTGTTTAAGAGTTCCAAATTGTCACAGAATAATAACGAATTTAGTTTAAAAACTAGTTTTCTTTAGGGAATTACTAAAAGTTTTTGGCGAAACCTCACAAATTTTAGAAAAGAAATAATCGGAATTCTTATTAGTTAAAGATTTTTATAGGCATGCATAAATACCTAATAATTAACCTTAATAGTTATCTAACTATGGCAAAACCTCCGTGATGTTAAACTTCTTTGTAAGATTCTCTAAGCAACTATTATTTTCAGGAAACTATAGGGCTATTTCTGGAGATTATAATTATATTGTCGGTAAAAAATCATGTTATTTAATATCTATAGAATAAATACTTTCTTCTGGCTAAAGGTAAACTCTAAATTATTCCTACATAAATAGCTCTAGATTTTGAATTTATTTATTAGATTTCAATTCAAGCGAATTGTAATTTTCTATTGGAGATTCTACATAAATCACTAGAGGAATGAAAACCCTGTAAGAAATGTGTCTAAAAGTATGCAATAAAATACTTCCCGTACCAAATTGAGGATTTTCTTTACGATGTTACATTTTGTACAATAATTTTGGATACCCTTTGGAAGAGATTTAATAACCCTAGTTATTTTTCTAAAAAATATAAATTATTTTGGATTTATGTGTACATATGTAAACACGTAGTTACTATTATTTTTTGAATGCATAAAGATCTTAAATAAACAGCAATTTCTGTGGCATCCCTGATAACCTCTATTAATATTAAAAAAAAAAATTTATTTTACACATAACTTTTAGCCAGAATATCTTTTCCTTCTGTGTAAAAATAAAGGACTTTGTAATCTCAATTTTTATCAAATTAAAACCAAAATAACCAGAACCATTCATACCCTTTAAAACCCACACAAAACTACAGGGTACAAAAGAGAGGCTCGAAATAAAATGAGAAAACGTTAAGCGAACTCAGAAAGGCAAGGCAAGCGCCCCGAAAGGCGGCAAAGGCAAATGATTCCAGCGCCCCCCTTGCCAGAGAGAGAGTCCTGCTGAATCCGGGAGTCCGGAGTACTGAGTCCAGAGACCGAAGTCAGTAAGACAGCGACGACATACTAACCTAAAGTTATATGGCCGGGGTCAGCAGTTGCCAGTTACGCCCTTTCCATGGTTAACCAATTCACTTTTGTCGCTCCCGTCGTCGTCCTGTGGCTGGCTGGTCGGGTGTATTTATTTTTTGTGTGCTGCTGGCTGCTGGCTGCCCTTTCTATGTAAATTTTTATGAGCGCGCGCATCAAATAAAATTAATTCCAAAAAATGTTGTTGATTTTGTCTCGCTTGTAACTGGGTTGAATGTTGGTTTGTTGGTTTGTTGGCTTGGTTGCAGTTTGGTTTAAGCGCGGGCTTATCGCGGGCTCAGAGCAGAGGGTTATCGTATCGTATCGCTAGTTACGTTGTTGGCGGGTTAAATTAAATTATGCGCCACATTCTTTTGATATTTTCATTTGTTGATTTTCCTTTATTGATTTTATTGAAATTGAATTTTCTTTCGTTTCGCCGTTTCGCAGCTTAATTGAAATTTAAAAATACATTGTAATACTCCCTCCACACACACCCTTCACACACACACCCATTGATATATAAATCCTGGGCACTATAAATTTGTTGCGGTACGCACACAGAAGGACTTCGCAAGCTGGCTTTTGAATATAAACCATAAATATGGGGATTTGCGCTGGAAAGAACCCTCTAGTGCTGACAGAAATAAATAATATTTTTATGTTGCACGTTCTGGCGGTTAAATCAAGCAATCAATATCTAGATCTCGTTTTACGGCTTGCCTGCGCCACAAAGTATGCAATCAAAAGTTTAAGGTTTGCAATTTCTTGTAACTTTTAGAGAAATTGAAATTCTATATGAGTTCCTCACGATCCCTTTTCTCAATAAATATAAATAGCTAAAAAATGACTGATACAGAGCCCCTTTATTTATTTAAAATTATCTAAAGAGCTTTAAAGTTAAGGGTAATTTAAGGGTAATTATTTTATAAATGTATTGTGTTACCCTAAGCATATTATATCAAACTTTTTAAATAGATTCCAAAGCGATTTCTGTGGCATCCCTGATAGATTGTATTTTTAATAATGATTAAATATTATGAAATAATTTTCCTAACTTCTCATGATATGGTATTCCTGGCTTCTGATGAAATTGTATTCCTATTGATGATATTTTATTCCTGACTTCTGACGAAATTCTATTCTAGATTTATTATGAAATTCGAATACATATGAACAGAGTTAAATTACATTTTTTCTTTACTAAATTTGTTGAATTTAAATTAATTAAACTTCTCTCTATTTTGTAAAATTTATATGTAATTATTCAACGAGGTTTTTCTAATCGAAATCTTTTCTTTTCTACGTTCTGTGATTTTTTCTTTGCCACAGAAATCACTGAGCATTTGAAATCAATCAAAAAGTTGTGTAAAAAATATGCTGTATAATATGTAATGACTTTAATTTTAATTTTTGTGGGCTTTGAAATTCAAAGGATTTCAGATACACAACAATTTTTGTGGAAGATTTTAAATTAGAAATACTTTTCTAACTTAGTCAGAGCTTCTGCATGCTTAAATACATTTTATATATATTTTAAAGAACATTTTAAATTATTAATACCTCAAATTATTAAATAATAATGCCCTACTACCTAATTAAATACGAATTTAATTAAAGTTAATGTACTCCCTGGCCTAGCCTAACTTCCTTCTCCTCTCAAAAAGTTTTCTCTTCTCAAAAAAAAATAGGACCCATTTCCTCTGCTGAATTTTCCAATTACGCCAATTTCCACACTGATTTTGTTGCACTCCCCGAAAAAAAAAATAAAGAAAAGTTTATTAAAGAAAAAAAAAGTGAAGCGAAGGCTGAAAGGAGGAGTCATAAAAAAAGAAGCAAGGCGCCGAAAGTTTTTCCACATTAAACAGGATCCTTGGCATGCAGCTACTCCTGCTAACGCTCCCTCTCTGCCTCTGCCGCTTCCTCTTCTACTCCCTATTCCTTCAGCCTCCCCTCCCTTGCTCTCTGCTTATCCGTATTTTGTTGCTCCTCTGCTCCTGCTTTTTTTTATTCCTCCTTTTGCTGCTACACGCGCTGCTTTCAAAATAACTCTAGGATACACAAAAAGACATCCTGTGGCCTCGAATATGTGTGCCTGGCGTTGTATATGTGTGTGTGTGTGTGCGAGCCTGTCTGTACGTGTGTGTGTGTGTGAAAGGTGAAACTTTGGAACTCCTTGCTGCTGCTGCCGCTGCTGCTGCTGTTGTTGTTGGCGCCGCTGTTGATAATTCAGGAGCACGAATTTGCCACGAAAAAGCGAACGACAAATTAACGAGAAAGTAGAAGGAAACGAGAAGGAATCGAGAACGAAACGAAACGGAAAAAGGAAAGCAAAAGCGGGGAATGCACAAGAAATGCGTATATAACAAAAAAATAAATATATTTTGGCCATAAATTAAACGATTTGCACACTAAAAGCGGGCGGGCCACGGCAGCCCAGACCAACACGCGCGCAAAACTAACGGAGCGGCGTCGCTCGCACACACGCACACACACACTCGCGCATATATCCTGGCAGGATATTTCCGACTCGGTGTGTGTGTGTGTGTGCGTGTGTATTAATGCCGCCGCAAAGCTAAGCGCGCAAAAACCGACAGATACACGAGCATTTAACACCCAAAAAATGCGTGGCGCATGTTGTAGGAAAAAAAAACTGCTCCCTTTCGCGAAGGATATAGCCGAAGAACTTTCTTTCATTATCATTATTTTTGCTGTTGCTGTTATTTCACTATTAATTTATAAATTACTTTTTTTTTCAATATATTTCACATACTCCTCTGTGGGCTTTTAGCAATTTAGCAATTTCAATTTGATTTTCTTTTCTTTTTGTTGGTTAGTTAGAGGCACTGGGTTCAAACTTGGTTTCCGGTGGCAGCGCCCACAATCGAAGCGTGTGCGTTCGCGTTTGTGTCCTGTACTCAATTGTATTCTCCCGAATTCTTGGAGCGCCGACACAGCATAATCCTAGCCGAGGCGAGTGCGCGCGTTAAAGTTGTTGATTTTCGCTGGAAAAAGCTCTCTCTTGGAGACTCTCTTTGTCTCGCATTATCCTTAAAGGAAACTTTTAACCGATTAGCAAGCCTTTGTTATCGGTTGGAGTCCGAACTAAAGGTTTAGTGAGGGGTTATCGTAGACTCAAACCAGTCTGAAGGACTTCTTACATAAATTTAAGTAAAATAATCAAGAAAATAATTAGAAATCTCTTAAGTGTTTAAATCCTTTTGAAATATCCTCAAAAATATGTCATAAAATACTAGAGGGTTCCAAATGAGTAATTTTTCAACTGCTATACATTTTTCTAAGCTACTTTTAGACTACCTTTCAATGAATCCTTTCAAGATATGCTTAAAAGTATGAGATAATATATTAAAAGGTCACCGATATGTTAATTTTAAGCACTTGTAACATTTTGAAGGATACTTTAAGACCCCTACTTTGTAAGATTTTAAACCACACGCAAATTCTATAATTTAACTAAAATAAAACCCAAACCTTCATCGATTTTTTGAGTTTACTTAGAGGCTTACATTACAAATGTACATGTGTAATTATTATGGTATACAAGGATCAGTTAAATAGACGCCGCACACAACTGCAACACAACAACTTGTTCTCTGTCTTGAATCTACTCCTAACAACAGCAGTATCGCTGGCAGAAGTAAAATATATAAAAATAGTCATTTATCTCGCAATTTCCTAAAAATGCTCGCTCTACGTATCAGAATGTGGCATGGTTCCGTATAAAGTACACATCATACTCCTTCTCGATCCACTTGATTAGCTTGTCCACATACTTGATCACCGTAGCCTTGTCCACGACGGGCTCAAAGACGGCATACAGCTCGTAGGTGCCAGTGGCCCAGGCCAAGACCACCTCACGCTCCTTCACCTCATAGATGAGCTTCAGCGGCCGAGCGCTGTTATGGATGCGATGCAGCAGGTCACAATATATGGCCTCCAGGCGCTCCAGCTCCTGCAGCGACTTGTACGGATGCCTGAGCATCGGGCACAGCAACTGGGCCGTGGTCTTGGGCTTGTACAGGAAATGCCGCAGCTCGGGTATGGCCACAACCTGTTGATACAACTTGGCGTTGAACGGCTGCTGCAGCTCCTCGTTGATGGCCGCCAGACAGTGATTTTTTCTCAGCTTCTCCGTTATTTTAGCCTTGGCCTCGGCCAGCGTAAAGAAGGCATCCCGATCCACGGATAGGAGTAGCAAACACGCCTGGCAGTCGTCCGCCAGGTACGAAACATGCGCATGCAAATAGCCATTCATATCGAACTTGGGCAAGCAGATGGGCGACCAGTTCTCGGAGCTCTTAAACGACTCGGAGCACTCCACCAGATTGAAGATCATTCTCAAATCAGCCGGATGTATCGAGTACTTCTTCATGCGAACGAGGGCTATCAATTTGTTATTGGCTATCAGCACGGCAAACACTAGATTCTTGATCTTTGAGCAGTTGCTTTGAATGGCGCTGGTGATCTGCGATCGTATCGTTGTGGACAAGGGGAAGACGCGTATGGAGTTGGTCAGGAACGTGAAGATGTTGTTGGACACTAAGGGGAAGGTTATGAAGGTTATTATTAATTATTATTTATAATTTGGGTGTTATTAATTGGTTTTAAATGCTTTAAATTGTTTCTACAAGTCATTTGTTCAGTTTTCATGGTAATCTTTATGGATTTCTTAGGATTTCTAAAATAAATCTACCTATTTTCAAGCATTTTAAACCAATTAAAGCCAAAACATTACAAGAATTCCGTACCCTTGGCACTACTACTATCATTAGCCAGTAGGTTGTAGAACAAACGCTCGCTGCCGGATAGCAATCGCCTCAAATCAAAGTTCTTGCGCTTCTCGAAGATCTTCGTCATGTGTGAGTACGTCAAGATGGACAGTATTTGATTGTAGACATCCCTAAAAAAGGCAAACGAAACCCTCAATTAGTTGGAATCACTATCAGCAGGCCAGGTGACTCACCCCAGTTGCAGCTGCAATTGCTGCACGCTCATGTTGCTCCTGGTGGCGGCCACCAGGATGAGTGAGCTGCGCTGCATGAAGGCAAACTTAATGCCGCCCGCATGTATGGACGTGATGGCATCCTGTCCCAGCTGCACAAAGCTAACCAGCGCCTGGATCACGCCGAAGAGCGTGGCCAGCTTGTCCTCGTTGCCGTGCAGCGAGAAGATCGGTTTGCCTGCCTCGCTCAGGATGAAAATGTGCTTCTTTTGGCCCCGCCACAGGTTGTCATGTTGATAGTCGTACTCCTCCTCCAGGGCGCTGCTGGAATCTTCGGTCTTGGCACTCGTGGAAGTGCTCAGCGCCAGGGATTCCACGGAGGCAGCCAGTCCCTTTGCCTGTGCTCCGGGCTCTGGACTGATGGCGTTGTTGCCATCGCCCCTGCCCAGGCCATCCCTTAGCTCGGAGATAATACTATGGTTCTGCTGCTGCTGCTCAGCCTCTGGGTCGTCTGGGTCGTGATCCGCCTCCTGATAGAGGTTCGCTTCCGGATCGGTTGCTTCCGGGTCACCCTCGGCGTCCAGGAACTCGCATGTGGAGTCCGATCTGATGGACGACTGCTCAACTTCCATTTCCGCTGATTCTTTTGTTATTTTAAAGGCTGGAACATTGCTAATATTTCGCAAAAAATCAAAGTTTACAACTAAATCGTTGAATAAAAGAAAACAGCTGAGCGGCGTTAGACAACACTGGGCCAAGAACAGATGATGACGGTAAATGGGTTGTTCCGGAAATCACTGGAGTTTTATTATTTAATTATATAGAAATATGAGAGCTAAAACCATTTAATTACTAAAGAAACATAAACTAGAAAGAAAAATATTATTATGACCATTTTTACCAACAATTAAAGTTAATACGTTATTAAACCACCCTAACTCACATAAAATCCACCGCTTTCCAACACTGCCTCCCAGCTGTTACCTCTCCCCCGTTAAGACCCCACAAAGAAGAAGAAGAGAGGTTATGAAAACACGAGCCGCTCCAAAATGTTGAGAAAATCGCTTGGAAACCGTAAGTAATCAATAAAAATGTTAATAAAAACCATTTAAAAACCTAACCCCTGGACAGTGCCCCGCTTTGGCCAACTTTGCGGCCTGCCGCGTCGCCTGCAGAGCACACAGCCGGAGCAAACTTTGGCCCAAACAGAACCAGAGGACATTGCCGTGATCGAGCAGCGGATACTGAAGCATCCGGACTACTTCCAGGTGCACAACCTGTTCACTGTGCGCGACCTTTTCAACGCCCGCGTGCACTATGGCCACAAGGAGGGTTCCTTGGACGATCGAATGCGTCCTTACCTTTTCGGCAGCCGGCTGGGACACCTGATCTTTGATTTGGACAAGACGGCGTCACACCTGCGCGACGCCTTGAACTTTGCCGCCCACATCGCTTTCCGGGACGGCATCATACTCTTCTTCAATCGCAATGCCCTAAATGCCCATCTGGTGGAGCAGAAGGCCCAGGAAGCCGGCGAGTTCTCACACACACGCTTCTGGCGCGGCGGCATCTTCACCAATGCCAATGTCCAGTTCGACGCCGTCACCCGTCTGCCCGATCTCTGCATCTTCCTGAACACGCAGAACAATGTGATGGCCCAGCACACGGCGGTGCGGGATGCGGCCAAGATGGCCATTCCCACCATAGGAATTGTGGACAGCAATTGCAATCCCAACTTGATCACGTATCCAGTGCCCGGCAACGATGACTCGCCGGCTGCGGTGGAGCTGTACTGCGAGCTCTTCAAGGAGGCCATTCTGAGGGGAAAGCGCGAGCGTCGTCAGCTCCTGGGCTTGCCACCCCTGGACGAAACGCAGCCCCGCCGCAGCCGTAAACCCAAGAAATAGCCTTAAGTCGCATGTATGTGTTGGATTCTGTTACATTTTCTTTATCTTCTGGTGAATACAAATGCCGATGCCCGTCGGGATCAGAAGGAGTACGAAACTCGCAGCTTTGAAGGGTGTCAATACGTTGGAGGTGCCAAGCGATTGAAAGAAGGTTGTAAAAAGAACCCCACGCAGGGGGTTTGACTTGCATTAAAAACCTAGGAGGACGGCAGCATGGTGCCGCCCTTGACAAAACTGTTGCTGTAGTGGCTGTAGTACGAAGGATTCGAATTGGAGCCCGTGTTGCTTGTTGTCGACGCCGCGGAGGACCAACGATCCGATGGCAGTTGCCCATCGGGCAATGGCGGCGGTGGTGGCGGTGGTTGCGTTACCAGCTGGCTTAAGGTGGACCCATCCACGCCACCGGCGCCACCCTTAATGGCCCGTCCGGGTCCAAAGAAGGGCTGATTCTGTTGTTTCTTAAAGTCAAATCCATTGGCGGGCACCTTGGGCTTGTCCCAGCTGCCAATGTTGGATGACTTGCGCACAAACACCTGACCGGTCTCGTCCTTGTCCTGCTGCACCCAGCGCTCGGCATGCTTGACCGTCAGCATCGCCTTGTGGGCCCCGATGTACTCCTCGGCCTTCTGCAGTCGCTCCAGCTGCTGTTCGTCCAGTTCATCGCGCGGCAGCTTGCCCAGACGCTGCACTGTTCGCTTCCAGTTGTGGAATTCACGGTTTTTGAACGGCTTCATTGCCTGCCGGTACTCCTTCCATTGCCGCTGCCGCTCCTCCTTTGTGCCCGGCGGCGCATCTTCCAGGGGCAGGGGAGCCTCGGGCTTCTGGATCCACTGACCGTTGACTTGCATGAAGGTGCCGCTGCGCTTGGGCTTCTTGGAGGGCTGTGCACCTCCATTTGACTGAGAGTTGTTGTTGTTGTTGCCTTCGCTTGACCCCGGAGGAGGCGGCGGTGGCATTAGCTTGGAGTCTTTTGAGTTTCTGTTGTTGTTATTGCCCCGGTTGTTGTTGTTGTTGGGTTTGAACTTTTTGTTGGGTTGCTGCTGCTGGTTGCTGCGATTTTGTCGCGGCGGCCCTCGCTCCTTGGGCACCAGATTCCACAGGCTCGGACACTTGGGCATCGGCGGCTGGATGGGTGGCGGGCCGTGACTAGGCGACATCATGTCCTCCCAGAAGGGTGGCGGCTGCAGCGGTCGTTGGTTTCGATTGCGTCGCCCTGGTCCCGGGCCGCCGCCCATGGGACCGCCAGGACCCATAGGACCGCCCATGGGACCCATTGGGCCCATACCGCGAGGTCCCATTGGTCCAGGCGGTCCGCATGGACCTGGACCGGGGCCAAAGTTACCGCCAAAGTTGCCGCCAAAGCCCATGCCCATGCCCATTAGCTGCATCGGTAGTGGCGGGGGTCTGCTCAGCGGCGGATAGTCGTTTCTATTTTGGTTCCACGGACCTCCACCGCAGCCGCCGCCGCCGCCGCCGCCGCTTCCCTGGAAGCCTCTGTTGTCGTTGTTGTGGTTGTTTTGCGACCATTGTTTACGTCCGCCATTGTTGTTGTTGTTGTTGTTGCCTCCACCGTTATTGTTGTAACTGCTATTATTGTTGCTATAATTGTTATTATTGTTGCTATTGCCGCGCTGCTGTTGCTGCTGTCCGCCGGATTTGGATTCCGGCTTGACAAGGGCCTCCTTGCACTTCTTCCAATCCGCAAAAGACATTTTCAACGGCTTCGTGGTCATCTCCTCCTGGCTGGACGACTCGCCGCTGGTGCTCGCTGGCCCCGGCAGCGTCGCCTCTACGTCCTCGTTATCCGACATTTTTCAAAAACGATGCTCGATGTGTAATAAAACACTACAAATAATAAAAACTATAGATATAGATATTCTGAAAAACATATATGACCTGGGCTTATCGAATATTTGCTTGAAAAATATCGATTATTCGACCATTGATGTTTTGCCAGCTCTAGGGCTGGGGCGATTGGCATAAAATATATCGATTGTCATTGCAATAATCTTTATCTGCGATGTTTCTACTTTCTTTTAATACTTAATATTTCTGGAATTAAAGAAACATATTTGTGTGTGTATAATTACAATTGTTATTAAACAATTACATTATGAAATAAAATATTCGATTGGTGGCATAATTTAGTACATTTTTTTCAGGAGTCAAGGAATTTGTTAACCACCCACGCCGGTCACACTGTTTAGTGGAAGTCGCAGAAATTTTATTGGTAAGCTTTTGTAGTTAAATTACTTCGCCTAAATTACAGCCGCAAAAGTGCCTTAAATCGCCGCGCTCGAAGTTAATTAGTGGCATTTGATTTGCCGCCCATGGGAAAGTGAAAGTACGCGTGAGTGGGAGAGTGCAAGGTCGCAGTGAAACGCGTAGTTTGTGGCGGATGCGCCCCATGGTGGCCCAGTGGCAGTGCGCCGTTGAAACTCACTATTATTACTCAATTTCAAAGAGAGCGGATATACCGTTCGCCAGAGTTGGCTAAATAAATACAGACATTCGCGAATATTAACTGCTTTATCGCCGCGGCCGCCCTACGCCCAAAATGGAGCTAACTGCGCTGCACGCAGCGACGTCGGCAGCGGCTAGACTTCTCTTCTCTTGTTGTTGCTATTCTCGACATATGATTCAATAGAGGAATAAGTGAGCATGATCGCTCTCGTCTTCTCTCTTTGTCCCGTTCCGCCCTCTCTGGGCTCCCTCCCGCGTACAAATCGAGTTTTTTGTAATATTTCTGTTCTTGCAGTTATTCTTGTTGTTGCTGTTGTCGCTGTAAGTGATATTAAAAAAAATCTGTTTGGAGCGAGAAAGTCTGGCCGAAACAAGAACAACAACAAAAGCAACAACAATTAGCCGTTCGAAACAGTCGCACAAATGGTCGTCCGCTTGCTGTTCCCATTTATGCAAACAATTTTCATTCATTATTTATTTATTTCCAACTTATTTTGTTTTGGAATTCTGTTGGCAATTATCGCTAACGATGGGTTTCGAGTGGCGGCCAAAGTGACTCAGCCAAAGCGATGGTAGGCGCTAAAGGGTTAAGATCCCCCACCTCTAAACTATGCATATATGTAGATAAATCTTTGTAGTATCGGACTCTGGAGGTGTTGTTATCAGATAAACCCGCTTATCAAACGTGCACATCTCATATTAAGGCTAAAGAAGATATAACCCCAAGAAACATTGCGTCGTAATATTTAAGAATCAAGTGTTGTGCGCGGGTTTTTGGGTCAAAATAATACGTTTTTTTAAATTTAGTCTAATTCCAAGTTTAAAGTGTACCAAAAATAAAATAATACTGGTTATTTTATGATTAATTCCATTCATTTTAATTTACCAATTTTAAGAAATATTACGAACAATAAAAAAATATAAAACTTAGCAAATATAAGGTTAACCTCCTAAACTCCATACTAGAGCTGCAGAAATATCGAAGCTTTTAAAGTTTTCGATGTTTTTACCGTTAAACATGTATCGTTAAGATGTATCGGAAATAAATAATCGTCACTTATCCGAACTTGCTTTTCCAAACACTCTACAACTGCTTTTTTTAATTCGATAATCAAGATATTATTTTTTTCGAGAAGTTTTATCAAAAGAATCTAGTTATTTCGTAGTAATAATTTGTTTATGAATTGCAGTGTTTCGATCAAAGGCTAAAAATAACTCTTAAACCCCAGAGGGTTAAGTTAATTCACTATTTATGTAATAATACGATAATACGATAGTCTAACCCTCGAGTAATCTCTTCAACTTCTTTATCTTTCCAGGGGGAGGTGCGGAAAAAACGCTTCTACGATTTCTTCTTCATCAAATTCTTGCAACAACATTTTAAACGAACGAACTAGTTAACCCTAAACCAGACATCAGCTAAACTCAAAACAACGACGACGACTACGACCACAGCCAGTACACAGGGACAGGACAAGAAGCATCTTTAACAGCTCTGAGACATCATCGAAACGGACGAAGCGTAGCCCATTGCGAAAATGGCTCACACACACCTGGGACGCGCCGTGAAAAACATTGAGGCGCCGCGCCCACTGAAGACACAGTCGCGTTCATCGCTCAAGAACAGCTACCTGGTGATCGAGGAGCTCATCCAGTTGATTGACAATGTCACCGTGGGCCTGCAGTCCTACAATACCACACCGGATTCGATCACGCTGCTGCTGCATAATCTACGCGTCCACGGACCCCAGCTGGAGGCCGTATCCAAGGATACACTCGATCGGGCCTTTGTCGTGTTCCGCAACGCTTCGCAGGACGAACGGCTGAACATACTGACGCGTCTCAAGCTGCTCGAGCTGATCGAGCTGCGTGCCAAAAGCTGGGAGAACGATGAATCTATCGCCTACTACAAGTCCAAGCAGCAGGTCTCCAACGTGGAGGTGAGTTCTTGCAAAGGGATTATCCCTATGAGAGGATAAAACTGATTCGTTCTGGCACTCTTTTGCAGCTGCCCTCGGAGACATATCAGTACGATGCCGGCGGGCAGCCAGGCGGCTTTCTCAGCACCTCCCCCACATTCGGTGTCAGCGGCGGTGGTGTGGTTGGCGGTGTCAACGTAGGTGCCGCCGCCGCCGCTGCCGCCGTCTTTAATGCGGCCTCTGCAGCCGTGGCCGCCCAGGCAGCGGCCATTGCGGCTGTGGGCTCACCCAATCAGCAGCACCTGCTGCTGCCGCCCGGTGAGGTTATCCGCAATTCGGGAAAGTTTCCCAAGCCCACAAAGATTCCCGGCAAGACGTACTGCAAGGATGAGGTGGTTATACGCAACGCAGACTCCGGCAAGGGTGAGTATCTGCTTATGCATTGCATTTTAAATTGAATTTTATATACAAATCCCGCGACCCATCCGTAGTCATGGGCATCAAGGGGCGACGAGTGCACATGATCGAGGAGCTCAGCGAGACCATAATATCGTTTCAAAGAGGTAACACCCCAGAACGCTGGGTTAAAGTAGTCGTTACTCCCACACTTCAGCCTTATTTGGCACGCTTACACTCATTTTATTCGGTTTTTACTAAGATTACAGAAATTTAACAAGAAATTTCTTCCACCACTTATGCATCCCATTTTATGTTTCATAAAGGTGTTTGCTTGTTTTACATATACTAATTATTGGTTTCGTATATTTCTTGTACATATTCCATGCCAAATTCGTTTGCCACACAATAAAATATTTATTATTTCATTTAAACAGCACATTGTTATATTTAATAATTCCCTAAGACCAAATAATAATGCAAATTTTTGATTAGTCAACCCGGGTGCCAAGGAGCGTTTGGTGCAGATCACTGGCCCAGCCGAGGATAAAATTAAGTGAGTAATGTAAATATGGAAATTACATTTACTAAGTTATTGTGTTGCCAATTTAGTAGGAAATATCTTGCTTAATTTTTGCTTGCGAAAATTTCGGAAATTGTGGTTTATTTCGATCAGGCGCCAGCCAGTGTGACCAAAGAAATTAAAAAATGTTGCCCATTTTGGTCACACTGACTTCTATTGCCAATTGTGGTTGTAAACTAACTTTATAAATCGAAATGATAATTATTTCAAACGCATTGGATATGGGCGTATTATTAAAGAATTTCGCCTCAATGGAGCAGATTTACTTTTAATTTGCCAATAATTTTTTTAATAAAATGTCTATTTTTAGTTAAATCCCATATAATAAACCTAACCTTTGCGTCTTACAAAAAAAATTATAAAATGAATTTATTGAAGTTGTTACATTTTAATTGTGGGAGAGACTACCTCGACAAATAAATTTATTTCTAAAATATTTAATTTACTAGTAATTTCTGTATTTTAAAATATAACGAATTAAGTTTTGAAATAATTACTCATCTCCACCACAGTTTCATGTTGAAAAACCTTTTCTAACTGTAAATTCCGCGTTAAGTGGCAACGCCATCGCCAAGCGTCCAAACATAACTGTAACTTCTTTTTCCCGATTGGCAACACCGCGAATAGTTTTCTTGGAATTTCGTCATAAAACGTTGATCGTTCTTCTAATAAAATGTCCTCTGTTCTCGGAAGCTATGCAAAACAACTGATGGAGGACACAATTCGTCGCAATGCATCGCCCGTGCGTCTGGAACCCGCTCCCGCTGCCGGTGGTTCGTGCTCCTCACTCAATTCGTCCAACTCGGACGACGCCATTGTGCAGCCGCGCACTCCCGGCGGCAGCAGCAGCTTGGCCAACCGTCTGAGTTTCAATTCGGCCCAGAACTTTATGACCGCCACTGCGGCGGCACAGCAGATCTCGCAGCATCACCAACAGCATCAACAGCACCAGCATCAGCAGCAGCAGCAGCAGGTTGCCGCAGCGGTAGCAGCGGCTCAAGCACAGGCCACAGCAGCTGCTGCCGGTAAAGTTTTGCGTCCCAATCAGCAGCTGCTTATGCACTCATATTCCACAAACGATGCTTCCGTAGGTGAATACAAGTTCACGGTGAATGTGGGCCAGCATCTGATCAAGATAACCGGCGACTGTTGCGAGCTAGTGCGCGTGAGTATCGGAAAAAATCAGTATATATCAAGAAAAGCCCATTTAATACTTGCTATTCCAGGTGGCCAAGCTTGTGCTGGACGACTACTTCAGCAGCTCGGAGTTCCTGGCCTCCATGGAGGCTGGTGCTGCCTTCGATGGCACTTCGCTGGTCAGCCCCGTGACCACGCCTTCGACTCCGCTTCCCGGCGCCGGACCGCCGCAATTTATGCTGCCCTTGGCCGACAGCGGCATTGGCTTGAATTACACGGCCAACAATAATGGCGATGGCGATGATGAGGTGTTTGCTGAGCCCAGCAACGGAGCAGCGGCAGCCGCCGCCGCCAACAATCAGAACGGGCTGGCCAGGTCCCGACGCAGTCACTTCTCGCGCAAGGAGTCCACGCCGGAAACAAAGGCTGCTCGCGAGAAGCTCGAGGTGGAGGAATCGGCAGCTTTGAAGACAAATGCATGTAAGATTGAATCTGTTTTTTCTCATGGAGATGAGAGTTTTGTATAGGCTTCGTTTGATTTTTGTGTTTATTTGAGGGTTTTTAAGGTTGAATAAGTTACTAACTATTATTTTCTTTCACAGCACGTGTCTCGTATGATATAGAACTCTTGATTTACTACTCAAAGAGTCCACACGCTTGGGTCCTGCCCACCGACTGGCAAAAGATGCAGGAGATTGCCCCATCGATTATGCGCAACAAGGTAATTCCCGCTCTCGACGAGCCCTTCGATTGTATTGCTTTATCTTCGAGCTACTGCCCCGACATCATCTCCACCAATAATGCACCTAACAACTCATCAGTAATAACAACTCCGACTGCGCCCACAGCTATAAATGCAAGTAACAACACCAACCGAACCTCAGCCACCACCTCCACCTCAGTCACCACCGCTCCCGCTACCGCTGGAGGTGTCCTTGCGCTCGAGTCCATAATAGATGCTCCCATAACTAACATCAAGAAGGGGGGACGCATGCCGAAGCCATCGGCCGAGTCCGATCGCAATTTGTATAACAAGCAGCTTCAAATAATAACAAATACCATGGGTGGATCGATGGGAAAGAGCCCCAATCCTCGCCAGTCTCAAGTTAAGACGATTTTCAAGCGCTACAGCGAAGATGATGAGTTTGTCATGGCCTTAAGCGAGCACCATGTGTCGCTTGAAGTGAATAATAACCAGAATATTGGTTTCTAGATGCTTTTTCTTTTCCATACGTAGCCGGAATACGTACTTAAGTTCATTTTAAAACAAAGCTGAATGCTTTGAAGACAAACATTCGTTGTGCTACTTATTTCTTAGTATCGAAACCCCTGCCTTTAATTCATTCATTATAATACATGTTGATCTCGAAGTCTGCCATTAAATCATCACTATCATACAGTCATCTAGTTATAGAAATACCAAAAAAGAGAAAAAACGAAGCGATTTGCTAGTCTTAGACATTAAAAAAAACCGATACATCTAATGGAATGAAGTTGGAAATTGTAACCCAAATAAGGAGAATCTGTGTTTTGGCTGTGAAACAGATTAAGTCTTCGCTAGAGTTTAACTAAAACACTCATAACTTTCATTAATAATCACGCACATCTTCAAAAGCCATCACAAAACATCAAGAGAAGTGTAATTAATGTATTTAATAAGACTTGTAACAACTTTAATAATAATCCAAGCAATGTTTTTGGGCTAAATGTAACACAACACACACAAACACATCTAGGTTTAAGCGTTTTATCTCCTAACCATGACACATATACCATATTACATATTGTAATTCCAATAAACGAACGTTGGGGGCTTTCAAAGTCCGAAACAAAGCTTGGCCTGGGTTTAACTGACACCACCGCATAACATTTGTATATTGTACACCACCGACAAGAATCCATAACAACTTTTCACTTCCAACAACACGCACGCCCACCACCTCGAATGGCTAACAAAGAAATCCATTAGGGCAAAGATTTTAGAAGTTTTAGAAGATGAGTAACGCGCATGCAAGAGAGCGCTCTCTCTCTCTTTCTCTCTCTCTTACATTTCAAGAGAGACTGGCGTTACATATCTTATACTTCTAAAGTCTTTGATTCCTGTTCTGTTTCACATGTACCATATAATCTGTTTGATTGTCCAAGGTAAGCTCGACCCTTAACCTTAATTAATAGTTTAAAAAACACCCTACTATAAACTACTCTTTGTTTTTGTGCCAAACAGGATCTGCAGGATGAGAGCCAGCGCTTTGAAGGCGATAAATATCTGGCTAGCATTAAGAGTGCCACCAAGAGAGACATTGTGGCAGCCGATGAAGCCGAGACTCTGGATGATTGATTAACCGAAGCCACGCGGTTCCAACTGACAATATAGATAATACACAGCAGCATATACATTATCAATCAATGTCCGGTGTGGATACAGAGAGAGAAAGAGAGCTCAGGTCAGACAGAGTACGATTCTAGCCTCTCTCACTTTTAATCATAAAACGCAAAAACAAAACGACCAAAAAAAAAAAAAACAAGAAATATTGCAAAAATTAAGCAAAACTAACCCTAGAAATTATCAACGACGACAAATCAAAACTTTCAATTTTTTAACTAGAAAATTCAACGAAGTTAGTTAAGTTTAAAAAGCGAAAAGGGGGAAACTTCCCCATATATTTACTAATTCATAAAATGCAGCTTACTCGAAACAAATCGTTACGAAGCGGCCTCAACTTTTAAAAGGCCTAAAAAAATCAAAAATGGAATGCATTTTTTTTAGTAGAAACTCAATAGAGAATTACACGCAATGACATGTTTTTAGTTCGAAATTTTGTTTCTCATCTTCTCTCCCTCTTTAACTTTAAACCAAACAATTCTCAAAAATGGAAAAGGAAATGTATTAATGTTCACCATCTATGTCTTTATTTTAATTATACTATTATACTTGACTTGCGCTCTGAATATCATTTTTCTTTCGTCAAGCTTTGCAAATTGTATTTCGTTTTCTCTAGTCTATGCATCATAGAAATGTTTTCCTGTTTTTTGTTTATTTCATAGTGGAAATGTAACAACACCAAAATTCTTTGAATTTCTGTTTATGCTTTAGTTAATTTATTTAATTTATTTTGTACAAAATACCAAACAAAAAAATATATATTTGCAAGGAAAATAAAATGGAATCAAGATCAAAGATGGGGTAGCTTACTTTTTCGATGTTTTATCAAATCCAGCGGAGATTTCTTCGAGAAGGAGAGAACGTCCCTTATCAGGGTCTCGGGCTGAGACAACAAATCGTATGGTTTTCTAAAGGGGCTGTCCATATATCACGTTACCACTTTTTTGATGATTTTTGAACCGCTCCCCCCTATATAATCTCATTGAAGGAACTTTCTTAACTATGATAACAAAGTACTTTGAAATTTATTTGTATATTTAATAATTACGTAATCCCTCCCCAAATAAATAAAAATACTTTCTCAGACACTCCCTCCCTATATGGACAGCCCCAAAATAGGAGCCTGTAAGATCACAAAAAGCCTATTGGTGGTTCCAGCTTTTAATAAACAAACACTGCATTATTTGGTTACCTTTTCTCCCGATAATTTCGCTTTTATTATTTACTTTTGGTGAATGTACATTTTACATAAATTTATTTATACAACAAATCAATAAGTTTTAACAATAGTTTACGATAATTGATATGTTTAATAGAATATTGGCTAGAAGTTGAACCGATGTGCGGTTAGCAGAATGTGCTCCAGGTTTGCGTAACATTTGTCAGGTTTCAGTGAGAGAGAGAGCGAGAGATGGCCTTAACATCACAATTGGTAGTTATTGGTTAGTAGTAACATTGATAATCGATCGATGCACCCTCTCAGTTGCCCAATAAAGGCCGTCGATTCACAAAGGGGCACTGCATTGAGCTTTTGGCATGTACACGAAAGCAAATATATACACATTTAGAAAGATAAGGTTAATTAGTCCCGGACAGATCATCAATATTCATCAATTACACCATTAGAAACAGAAATAGGATACAACATCAAGACATCAATGGCATGCGTAACTCGACTCAATATTCACGTACATCGAGGTGTGATATGTGGCCCGCTGGGCAGGTGACATGTTTAGGTTGCCCTGATGTTTCCGATTATAAGCCCAGATCGCACAGGTGGCCAGCAGGGAGACTGTAATTAAGATTGGAATTAAGGAAATACACGTTAATTTGTGGATTGAAGCGAGGAAACCCCTTGAAGACCGAACTCAAAGACCAGAGCTTGTAAAGAGTCTAATTGAGTGTTCTCAGTTGAGCTCACGCTCATTCAATAACTGCTTTGAGTTACAATCCTTCTGTTGGAATTTTAACCAACATTTTAAGCTGTACTCACTCAGCAGGAAGAACATGAAGAATATCTGCAGCCAGAAGTGACTACCACCGCTGCTATCCACGATAATACCAGCCACAATGGTAACCACCGCCAGACCCAAATTCTGCACCGACTGACAGCTGCATAAAAAAAAAATTTTAATATTAAAAATAAGCAAATTAATCCCCAAATCCCCCCACTTACAAGCCATAAGCCGTGCCCAGCTGATATTCGGGCACAATCAGCGAGACCAAAGGCCACAAGCTGGCCGCCAGCATGGAATAGGAGAGACCCATGATGCTCATGCCAATGTAGGGATCCCAGTGTGTAAAGGTCAGCAGGAAGTGAGCGATCAGCGTGGAAATGGTGGCACAAAACACCCAAGTCACATTCCTACCCACCTTGTCGATTACGAAACCAAACAAGGGCGATGCTATAGCCGAGATCAGATAGACAATGGAGTTCACAGTGTTCGCCTCGTCCGGGGTCATGTGGAAATTGCTGACAAAGAAGGCCTGGCCCAGGGCCACAAACGGAAAGATGGCCACATAGTAGGCCACACACACCACCGACACCATCCAAAAGTCCATTTTGAAGGTGACAATATCGCTGAGCTTTGCTATCTCTCCGCCGGGATTATTGTTTCGCTTCAGAATACGTTCCGCACGCTTGTCCATCCAACCTGCAATTGCGGAAACCCATTAGATAAGGAAAGGCTATTTATAGGCGCCCAGATCTTACCCAGAATCAGGGTGCAGAGCAGCGACATAACGCACGTGGAGGAGGCCAGGAAGAGAGCCACACCAAGACCCGTGTAGCCAGAGTAAGATTTCGAGACGTAGCCATAGAGAGGTTGCATTATCCAGAAGTTGACGGTGCTGCCGAAGCGAGCCACCGACAACTGCAGACCGAAGACCATGTTCAGCTCCTTGCCCTTGAACCATAGCACTGCATAGCTGTTTTGGGCCACAGCCAGCGACTCAGCCCCGATGCCGAACACAAATCGGCCCACGATCATCAGCCAGAAGTGGCCGAGCACTCCGCCGGTGGCAAAGATCAGTTGTCCCACAAGCACGATCAGCATGTAGATAATGGTGCCCAAACGGATTCCAAACACGCGATCTATGAGGAAGCCACCCACGAAGCAGAGCACAATGTTTGGCCACGAGTAGATGGAGTAGATCAGCGTGAACTCGGTGGAGCTGAGATCAAGTTCCTTTTGGAAAACGTCCTGCAGTGCGCCGGGATTATCGTAGCAGAAGTAGGAACCTAAAAATAAATTAGTTCATTATTAATTTACTTTTCTTATTCACAGAAATGCAGCTTATTAATAAGAAATCACAATAAATAAGAATTTATAAATATTACTAATGGTTGATCTAAATTCTGGACCATAATGGTCTTTGTTTATATATTTTATATTCCATATATTGGGCTCATAAAAGACTATAAAAGTATAAGATACGTAACGCATTGCCGGTTTTATGATGTCAAAAGATATCTTGAACCTTTTTTTAAACCAGAGACAGAACGCTCGTATATATATTTCTCGTAAATTTTTCTATATACTATTGAAATTTAACATTTTAAATCATTTCCGTTAATCACATCTGTTAGTCACATTGTAAAGGGATTTTCTGGTAAAATCTTACAAACCATCCCACAAAATTAAATTCTACGCATTTTTTTCTTTATTTTTAAATAACTAATTTAGTTTTTAATATTTCAAGAGAACATAAATATTTATTTACGTTAGATCTAAGTTTTATATAATAGTCCTTGTATTTTAAATACCCTTTAAAGACTTTTATCTTAAAACATTTTATAAAAACAGATACCACAAAGTTCCTTGTAAAGAAGAATCGGGAAAACTTAATTTGAATATTCTTCAGATATTCTTTGATCTTTATTGAGTTAAAATCCTACAAAAAGTATCTATTATAAGCTCACAAATAACAATTAATATCTTTAAGTACCAAAGATAGTTTAACTTAAAATTGAAAATTAACTTGAAGTAAAAGAGCACTTACCGAATCCCAGAAGGCACATGAACAGCAGAGCCAGGAACCGGTGGGGCGTGCTGGTGGGATCACAGCAGCCGGTATCCTTAGAGGGACCGCCCAGTTCCGTATCGCGGGCACTGCGCCGTCGCACCACGGGATGCACCTCATCCTCGCCGCTGCTGCAGCTGCTGCTGTTCGAGCAGGAATCCACAATGGGTTTGCGTTCCTCGCGCGACATGACCTTTGGCGTTCGTTCGTTCGTTGGGTTCGCTTGGGTGGAAGTACTCGGGTGAAGGAATGTCACAGGATATTTGAGTTGTGCGCTGGCAAAATTGCTTTTTGCTTCCTTCCTCCTTGTGGGGGAGTCGTGGGTGGCAGCTGGCTGGGCTGTGGCCCTACTGTTGTTGCTTATCACTAGACCACACCATGTTGTTGTTGCTATTGCTGTTGCTGGCGCTGCCTCAGTGTGCGTGTATCGATTATTCCCGCACAGATGGGGAGAGATGAGTTAATGGGCGGGTGCGATGGGGGGGTAGATGTGGGTGTTAATCTGCAATAAAGTGTTGCTTGTAAATTGCATTCAGCAAAGGTAATTTTCCAGGCAGACACCCACACGCACACATACAGGTAAAGGTCACCACCGGTTTGTATGCATGCCTGTGTATGTGTGTGTGTGTGTGTTTGTGTTTGCTAGATAAACATGACAGATCTTGTCGCCGTGTTTTGTTGACTAACGGTAAACGGGTAATCAATTAAGCGCCTGCCTTGTGTTGCGGCCTTAACAAGGCCTGACACCTGATTTAGGGCTTTATTACGTTATTTGCGTATTGAAAACAGCCCGAAGATATAATATATCTAATACATACATATACACATTCCATATGCACATACAAATGTAAAATCGCGGCTAAAAATCAAATACCCCGTTATCGCAGTCAACTGTGAGCGTCATACACTAATTAATCACAAGTTTTGCCGTGCTATTTTGCATTATTTACGTTTGACTTTGTTTAAATCTGAGATTGTAACGGCTCCCACATACACAAAATATACTATAATTAATTTTATTAAACACATTTCGAGTATTGAGAAAACAAAGAAACTTTATAATTGAACATTTGCGGTTTGCTGTCTATTATTTAAATTCAACAAGTTGACGAGGAGAACTTACGGTATATTTCAGTCCCCCGGACAGGAGAAGAATGTTTGCGCCTACCTGCTTTTGCTACCTGTACGCCAGGTGGCAGTATCTCTACAGCAGATTAATCGATACATCGTATTATATCGAACGAAAATCGTGTAACTAGGATTATTTTAACGAAACGTCACTTTCCCTAATTTGTAATATTTAAATTCATAATTAGCACACTTGAAATACATATATATTTTGTATTTTTAAAAATAATATTACATTATTTTGAAAATCTCTGCCTATCGATAGTTGGCAACACTGCATCCCATTGTCGCATCACTGACCCAGTGTTGGACAACGCCCGCAGCGCATCAGGTGGCAACCGTCTGATACATCAGCCTGTTTACACTGCCTGGCCAAGCAAAACAATCCAACGAAATTAACAAAATCAGCACAAAGTTCAATGTTTTTAGCCACCGCGCACACCCACATCCATTGGCAACAACAGGCATAGTATGTAAGTGGAGGTCCCAAACTAGGTGAATTCCCTATGACATCACCCAGTTTCGAGCAGTGTAAATGCGCCTGAAATCAGTTGTGTTAACACACAAACAAAAACAAGAACAACAACAACAATGTTGTCTTCGCCGTCGCACAACGCAAATTTATTCAAAGACCTTCCGCCACTCTCCTACACGCTCTAGAGCTAAACACGTTTCGTCTTTGCTTTGCTTGCATGTCCACCCCGCGATGACCCCCAACGACAGGAACTAGAGAGGCACTGCTGCTGGCCACGACGACGACGACGACGCGAGAGATGGCAGCGATAAAGGTGAGAGGGGCAGCATAACAAAAGAGAAAAGAACCTAATCCTGACGTTAACACCCCTCCCGCACAACTAGAACATCACCCTGGGCATCCTATATGGCCTGTGGGACAGCATTCGGGGCATGACCCTGGTCCTGCACATCGATGACGAGGTAAACCGCCAGAATGCCGAGCTGGAGCAACGCCAGCTGCGACGCAACGACAAAGATCGTTACGAGAGGGCGCGCAGATCACCCTCGCCCGTGCCCAGTTCGGCGGCGGCCATGATCCGTGAGGAGTATGCCAAGCAGGCGGAGGAGAATGCCGACGAGCGGAGTCTGCAAAAGATGCTGAGCAAGAAGACGGCCGCCGCCAAGGAGGAGCAGCCGCAGGGGTAAGGTCCCCCCCTCATATATGCCTACGTGACAAAGGCCTAAGCCCAACGACTGTGACTAATTTATTGCGCACTTGATTTTGATTCGATTTGATTTGCAGCGAAAAGAAGATCGCCAAGAAGCTGTTCAAGTGCTGCATGCTCAACGGCGGCTTCACCTGGCTGAGCATCGTCCTGTTCGAGTCGGCGCTGCTGCCCACGCTCAAGTTCTGCCTCACCATCTTCTATGGCGCCCAGTCGGAGACGCTGCCCGTTGTCTGGGGCTGGCTGCATCCGATTTTGTCGCTGCTCTTCGGCATGATGTGGGTTCTGCCCATCTTTATGCTGTCCAAGATTGTGAGCTCGCTGTGGTTTGCGGATATCGCCAATGCCGCCTATCGCGTGCGCAAGGGACGTCCACAGTTGATTCCTGGCATTAGCAAGCTGGTGGCCGACTTCCTGTTCAGCATGGTGGTGCAGATGCTGTTCCTGGTGCAGAGCATGCTGGTCAATCTGGTGCCGGTGAAGTATGTGGGCTCCACGCTGTGCTTTGTGCATCTGTGCCTGCTCTACTCGCTGTACTCCTTCGAGTACAAGTGGTTCAACATGGGCTGGGAGCTGCATCGCCGCCTCACCTACATCGAGAAGAACTGGCCGTACTTCTTTGGCTTTGGCATACCCCTCACTGTGCTAACGAACCTCTCCAGCTCGGTGATTGTCAGCAGCTGCATCTTCTCCATCTTCTTTCCCCTGTTCATACTCAGCGGCAATGAGGCGAAGCCCATTGTGGACACCACGTAAGTGTTTGGTAATACAGGCGAGCCTCGCAAAGGCGAACGTTTCTCTAAGATTCTGTTCGTTTTCTTGCGTGGAAGCTCGCCTGCCTTGACCCTGACTGGCCTAAAAATAACCAAACACACTTGTCTCTTCCGCTTAGTGAGATCTCGCTGCGTCTCTTCTCGCCGGTGGTCTTCATATCGAACCTCTGCTTCGGCGGCAATCCTTGGAGCAAGGCCAACCGGCTGAGTGCCATGCAGCGCCAGCAGTTCGAGCTGCAGCAGCGCCAGCGCCTGCTCCAGCGTGACGAGCAGCTGCTCAAGCAGCGCAAGCAGCAATATGTCCAGCAACAGCGACTGCAGCAGCAGGAGCAGCAGCTGCGACGGGATCGCTCCCATTCGCGCTCCCACACACCCCAGCTGGGTGGTGGTGGTGGGCCGCCGCATCGTTACGCCCAGGCGCCCGTCTTCGATGCGGGCCGAGTGCGCGACTCCTCGGCCTCGTCCACGCACAGCTCCACCTCGCCGAGCATCAGCAGTGGCCACCGGCCGCCGCCTTACTATGGCAACTCGTTGCGCGGAGCCGCGCCGCTAGTGCCCACGCCCGTGCCCGGAGCACCTAAGGCGCCGCTCACCCCGCCCGTGATACGGCAGGAGACGGGGCCCGATGACTGGAACTTGTGAGATTTATGCATATACACTCTACGTAGGCTTTAGCATCTATATATATATAATTCGATCTGTGTAATGTACGTATCATCTACTACTATCTAACCGTCGTGAACTGTCGTAAGTTAAGTGAGAGCTAGCTCTAGGTCTACGCATAATGACAATGTTCGCTAGTCGAAACCGCCGCCACCACCAAGAATGACTATATATATATACATATAGATAGTGTGGCTATATCTGAAATGTGGCTCGCGCAACTGCTGCCTGGCTGCATAATCGTTTACATGTTTATTTTAGGCTGAGTTTTTCTCTGTTTTGATTTTTGCTCGTAGAGGGCGCACTCTCTCTCTACACTACAAATTATGTCGGGGGCGTAAAGTTCATTTAATGTATGATTAATCGAAAAAATAAAAATAATTTTGTACTTTCGTCAAAATGAGGTTGTTGTTGTTGCTTGCCTAATAGCGATCGGTTGATAAGGAGGTTATATCGCCACTTGTACGATTTGTCTGGGCTTGATTAGTAAGTGGTAGTGGGGCGTGTGAGTCGGACAACTAATCAAATCAGGAAGAAGAGTTGTATAATGAAGGAGGTAGGGGTAAGGGAAATGTACTTCTAATTATAGTTTGTCTGAAACTGATATTCTTTTTGTATTCATTAATATAAATACCCACTTTCAGAGAGCGAGAGAACAAAGTCTTTGAGAGTTATTTGGGGAAACCCCACTGGCTTAAAAATAGAAAAACAAAACCTACGGATCGTTAAATTCAAACTGGGAGCTGAGTATAGAAAAAACATGGCATATTCTGTTTAAATAATAGGTTTAAAATTGGTTTCTGTTAGTTTTCGCGCTCCTAATTCTATATTTGGTGCCCATCCCTGCTGTAAATATTAAATTTTATTAAGTTAAAGTATTTAAAAAGAAAACTTTGAATATTTGGCATACTTAATTCGTATCACAAGTTCAGGGTTGGCTTTTATTTGATGTCGGGCTCCGACCTCTACATTTGGTGCCCATTTCTACCTTACTTTAGAGTGGTTTCTGTCAGTTGTAAGAGAGAGTTGTAATATTTGGTGCCCAACCCTGCTGTAAATATTTTATTGTACCAAGTTTAAGCATTTTAAAGATATAAATTTAGTTAATACTATTAATAATCTTCTCGAATGAGCTACCATATAATTTTAAACTAGCCACGTCAGGTATTCCCTTTAATTTTTAGCTACCCTAAAAAGGTTCTTCCACCTTTACCTTCCCATCTAATCAAAAATGCCCAAATATTTTGGTGTTTTCCCCTTCAGTGATTCCCAATAATAATTGTTTTATGTTTATGTGACAATATAACAAGTTCTTCAATGCCTCATAATAACCCACGCCCTCTGGCCACCCCACTGACATCAAACCCAATCGCCACCAATTAACGCCAGAGTTCCCGCACGAATCCACCGATACTCAGGATGTGTGGTGTTGTGACTGCCCACCAAATTGATTATCACCAAGGATACCGATGCCCACATGTGTCCACACATTGTCCGTGTTGAAAGTGAAATTGTCTATGGGTATCCTTTTCCCTGAAAGCGTAATTTCCAGCTCAGTCGCAATTTATTGCTCGCGCTGTTCGGTCTACTTTGTGAAAAGTCCTCGGGATCAAAAAGGAAATAGGAAAATTCCTTATGTGCTTTCCAAAATGATTTGTGTTAAAGCAAAGAATCCCAGGAAGAGGTGGCTTCTGGTACTGTTGTGCCTGTTGAGCGGTTGGAATAAGGAGATCGCAGCTCAAACTACTCAAAATATTAATGTTTGTAAGTTAAACCAAGGAAGGGTTTGGGGTTACGTGGTATAGGGGGTATTGTTTTTTATTTTTCCTACAAGAGGAACCTTTTTAAATTTCCCAAAGTTTTGGTTTTTCTAAATATAAAGATGTCCTTATGGTTTATCATTATTTATTTAATTATTCCTTTTCTCTTATCTTTAGGAAATGTTCTTTTACGTTGTTTTTACCTCACTTAACTCCATTGAAACCTTCAAAAAGCTTAGTCAAAAACTAAACTTGCATTTGAAGCTTAAACCTTTAATTTATTTATTTAATAAACCCTTTAAACCCACTTTATTTGCGCATTTCCCTTCGCTCAGTGCCTAAGTAAACTAATTAGGGAAAAACTATAGACAAAAGTTGATGGGTTAGATATCCAAGCTGAGTTGGCGTAAGTCATAATGAGTACTTTGGGGCAAGGACAAGTAAACAAGCGGCAAGCCACGTAATACTTTTCCGTCCTGTTTGATGCATTTTTACCCATACCCCTCCTTACCCTTGGAACTATAGTGTTTATCAATGAGGTGGATAACGAACCGGCGGCCAAGGCAGTCAACGTGGTTCTAACCTACTTGAAGAAGAACATCCACCTAGGACTCTCGGTGCAACTTGATTCGATTGAGGCTAACAAGACAGATGCCAAGGTGCTACTGGAAGCAAGTGAGTTATCTCTGAGTTGATCCAGAGATTCCCTTTCTCTGATTATAATCTACCCCAAGTTTGCAACAAGTATGCCTCGAGTATTGAGAAGAAACAAACTCCCCACTTGATCCTGGACACCACTAAATCAGGTGTGGCCTCGGAAACGGTCAAGAGTTTCACTCAAGCTCTGGGTTTGCCCACCATTAGTGCCTCCTATGGACAGGAGGGTGACCTTAGGCAGTGGCGTGATTTGGATGAGACCAAGCAGAAATATCTGCTGCAGGTGATGCCGCCAGCGGACATTATACCCGAGGTTATCAGGAGTATTGTGAGGCGACTCAATATCACCAATGGTAAGGTTATTACCGTCGAAGGATCAGAACTTAAATTCCCATTCTCTACCAGCTGCCATCCTGTACGACGAGACCTTTGTGATGGATCACAAGTACAAGTCCTTGCTGCAGAATATCCAGACACGACATGTGATCACCGCCATTGCCAAGGATGGCAAGCGGGAGCGCGAGGAACAGATCGAGAAGCTGCGGAATCTGGACATTAATAACTTCTTTATACTGGGCAATCTGCAGTCCATTAGCATGGTCTTGGAGTCTGTGAAGGCGGCGTATTTTGAGCGTAACTTTGCCTGGCATGCCATCACCCAAAGCGAGGGTGAGGTGAGCAGTCAGCGAGATAATGCCACCATTATGTTCCTGAAGCCCATGGCGTATACGCAATTTCGAGATCGTTTGGGTTTGCTAAGAACCACTTACAACCTGAACGAGGAACCGCAGTTGGCGTCAGCTTTCTACTTTGATTTGGCTTTGAGGAGTTTTCTAACCATCAAGTAAGTAATTTTAGTTCTTTGGTTTAATTTATAGATGTTGCTCAACATGTTTCTGGCAACATAAGCCTAGCAACATTTGCTAGTGCATTCCACCAAGTTGGTTTTCTATCGTTTTTATGTTTTTATAACCATATATACCCTCTGAAAAGTATACAAACTTAAATTTTAAACTCCAGAGAAATGCTACAATCGGGTGCCTGGCCCAAGGACATGGAGTATCTGAACTGTGACGACTTCCAGGGCGGCAATACACCACCACGCAACCTGGATTTGCGGGAGTACTTCACCAAGGTGTGTATATATATCCCCTATTTCCGCTCAGCTGTCAAATTATGGTTTGATTACTTGACACATCTCTCTAACACACATCCCCTTGCAATCTCCTCCCCATTCTCCCTCATAGGTTAGCGAGCCGACATCGTATGGAATGTTCGACCTCGTCACGCAACCCAAGCAGCCCTTCAATGGCTATAGCTATATGAAATTTGAAATGGATATAAATGTGCTCCAGATTCGTGGCGGTAGTTCGGTGAACAGCAAATCGATTGGCACCTGGTCAGCCGGTCTGGACTCACCCATCGTCGTCAAAGACGAAGAGCAGATGAAGAATCTAACGGCTGATACGGTTTATCGTATCTACACAGTTGTGGTAAGGGATTAGTCCCTATAAATATATATTTTCCGAGGTATTAATGGAGTCTCTTTACTCTTTCCAGCAAGCCCCCTTTATTATGCGCGATGAAACGGCGCCAAAGGGTTATAAAGGCTACTGCATAGATCTGATCAATGAGATAGCCGCCATTGTCCACTTCGATTACACCATCCAGGAGGTGGAGGATGGCAAGTTTGGCAATATGGATGAGAAGGGCGAATGGAATGGAATTGTCAAAAAGCTGATTGATAAGCAGGCGGACATTGGCCTTGGCAGTATGTCCGTGATGGCAGAACGTGAGATTGTCATTGACTTCACGGTGCCCTACTACGATTTGGTGGGCATTACGATTATGATGCAGAGACCCAGCTCGCCCAGTTCGCTCTTCAAGTTCCTCACTGTCCTGGAGACGAATGTGTGGCTATGCATCCTGGCTGCCTACTTCTTTACCAGCTTTCTCATGTGGGTCTTCGATCGCTGGAGTCCTTACAGTTATCAGAATAACAGGGAGAAGTACAAGGATGATGAGGAGAAGCGGGAGTTTAATCTCAAGGAGTGTCTCTGGTTCTGCATGACTTCGTTGACGCCGCAGGGTGGCGGTGAGGCACCCAAGAATCTTTCCGGGCGTCTCGTGGCCGCCACTTGGTGGCTGTTTGGGTGAGTCTACTCCCTTTAATATGAATTTATTTGTTTAAAGTACAACTTTTCCTTCAGTTTCATCATCATTGCCTCGTACACCGCCAACTTGGCTGCCTTTTTGACCGTCTCCCGTTTGGATACGCCCGTGGAGAGCCTGGATGACCTGGCCAAGCAGTACAAGATCCTATATGCTCCTCTGAACGGCTCCTCGGCCATGACATATTTCGAGCGTATGGCCAATATCGAGCAGATGTTCTATGAGATTTGGAAAGATCTATCCCTTAACGATTCCCTGACTCCACTGGAACGTTCCAAGCTGGCCGTTTGGGATTATCCGGTGAGTGATAAGTACACCAAGATGTGGCAGGCCATGCAGGAGGCAGCGCTTCCTGCTACCCTAGATGAGGCGGTGGCCAGGGTGAGAAACTCGACGGCAGCCACGGGTTTTGCTTTTCTGGGCGATGCCACCGACATCCGGTACCTGCAGCTGACCAACTGCGATCTGCAGGTGGTGGGCGAGGAGTTCTCCCGAAAACCCTATGCCATTGCCGTGCAGCAGGGCTCACATCTGAAGGATCAGTTCAATAATGCGTGAGTTTGTAACTAATCCCAAATTATATCTAATAACAAATATATATCCTCTGAAATCTCTGAAGAATCCTTACCCTGCTGAACAAACGACAACTGGAGAAGCTCAAGGAGAAGTGGTGGAAGAACGACGAGGCCCAGGCCAAGTGCGAGAAACCGGAGGATCAATCGGATGGCATATCCATCCAGAATATTGGCGGCGTCTTTATCGTCATTTTCGTGGGCATTGGCATGGCCTGCATCACACTGGTGTTTGAGTACTGGTGGTATCGATACCGCAAAAATCCCCGGATTATCGACGTGGCCGAGGTCAATGGCGATCGTTCGAATGCCAAGGATCAGCCGGGCAAGCCGGTCGATGGCGTTATCCTTGGCAACTCGGGCGAGCGGTTCGAGAAATCAAATGCTGCACTGCGTCCGCGCTTTAATCAGTATCCGGCCACATTTAAGCCGCGTTTTTAGGAGAAAGAGCAGCTCTCTCTTGGAAGTTAAAACAAATAAATATTAATATATGTTTTTGTAGTGAAACGAGAGCACTGGGATGTCTACGTCTAGTTTATAAGGAATTTCGAACACTTTGTGCACTTTTATTCAATTCGAAATAAATGTTTGAAAACATATTGAGTCTTTTTTGTATTTTTTGGTTTTAATATGTTTTTAAAATTGAAATAAATCATAAGGAAAAGCTTATGGTTTGCCTGTAAAAGCAATTTACTTTTGTAAAAGGTTAGTACTCACAGGGAAAAACTGTTTGCAAGCCTAAAAAGATTTAATTTTGGAAATATAGTGAGTCTTTTTATGTTTTTTACATTTTTGATATACTATTCTTAGATTTCCAGAGGTTATAATTCGGTTTAAGTCATTAGAAAAGCAAAAGTGTTACTTTTAAAAGCAATTTGTTTCAAAAACAGAGCTACAAGTAGGGTTAATGTAAAATATAATTATAATAATGCATACAACAGCACTACCAAGAAAAAAAGCTTAATGCTGGAAGCCTAACCGATACCTAATACGACAGCTATGGATCTAAAATATATATTAGATTTTAATAATACTAAAAGCTTAATTTGTAATATATTAAAAACAATTTTTCAAATATTTTCCGTTGCAAATAGTCGTCAGAGTAAAATAACACGTTAAATCCTGCGTTAAAAAAGCTAAACTGGCCGCACTGGCAGAGAGCTTTTTCGTTGGCACCATTTGGTCACACTAATCCGGCTTCTGATAAAACATTACTGCCCCAAAAAGTCAACATTATTCCACCTCCATTAGCGCCCTCAATCGTTCATTAGCTATCCATTAACCAAGATGTGCGACAGCTCGGACGATGAGTATCTGGGCACGGACTGGCTGCCCTACAGCGAGCGCCCCGAATGGGCGGATGTGGTGCCGCTGCCGCAGGATGACGGGACCAACCCGGTGGTCTCCATTGCCTACAGCCAGATGTGTGAGTAATGCACAGTGCCAGGTTTTATCTTTCACACTAACATATATATACTATATACCTTGCAGTCCGCGAGGTGTTCGACTATATGCGTGCGGTGATTGCGAGGGGCGAGAAGTCGGAGCGTGCTCTGGGTCTCACCACGGAGGCACTGCGCCTGAATCCGGCCAACTATACCGTCTGGCAGTATAGACGCGACATCTTGCGCGAACTGAAGGCCGATCTGAACGCGGAGCTGGACTATCTGGGCGAGGTGATTGGCCAGAATTCCAAGAACTATCAGGTGTGGCACCATCGACGCGTCATCGTGGAGATGCTGAATGATCCCAGCCACGAACTGGAGCTTACGGAGAATGCCCTGGTCCACGATGGCGATGGCAAGAACTATCATGCCTGGCAGCACCGCCAGTGGGCCATACGCACCTTCAAGTGAGTGGAGAAAGTGTCCTTTTCGTTTCTCCTTTCTCTAAATTTAATTTTTAATTTTTTAGCCTCTATGACGACGAGCTGAACTTTGTGGATCGCCTGATTGGGCAAGATCAGCGCAACAATTCTGCCTGGAACCAGCGCTTCTTTGTGGTCAAGCATTTGGGCTTCACGCCAGAGTTGATCCGACGGGAGCTCGCCTACACGATGGAGCGGATACGCTTTATCAAGAACAACGAAAGTGCCTGGAACTATCTGGTCGGTGTGATGCGGCAGGGCGGCGGTGATGGCCAAGGACTGAGCAGCTACCCAGAGGTTGTGGCCTTCGTGGAGGAGATCTACCAGACCGGCAATCGTTCACCCTATCTGCTGGCCTTCCTCGTCGATCTGTATCAGGAGCAGGCGGTGAAGCAGAAGGTCAGCGACAGCGATCAGCTGGCCCGCAAGGTCTATGGCCTGTGCGAGGAGATGGCCAGCAAGCATGATGTGATTCGTCGCAAGTACTGGCAGTATGTGGCTACCCACTTAAAGAACCAGCTGAGCAAGGCCCAGGAGCAGCAGCAGCAGTAGGTCCAGTTCCAGCATTTTTGCTTAGTTTTAAGTGCAAATACGACGTAATTAGACCTTTTAAATACATAAATACAATATATAATTTACCATAAATGTGTTGTGTTGCAATGCCAACTCAGGCATTGCCACCATGACAGGTGGGCGTCCGTCTTTGTGTGTGCCGCATCTGTCGCACTTTGTTTATCTGGGCGAGCAGTGTTTGTACACGTAAATTTCATTAACAATCAGCAGATAACTTTGGCGCAGTGTGCGCTCTGCTCAGTTGAGGCTAGCCCCAAGATTGTAATTTATGGAAATAATTTAATGCTAGGGTTTAGGAAGAGCAGCATCTTCTGTCTTTTGTGTGCAAATTAATGTGGGAAAAATGCGGAAATTGCGAGTGCTGTGTGAGGCAAGGCTTCGGGAATGCAACATAGTAAGACTATTCCAGAGCAGTGATGGGCAGCTCTTTGTGGGGCTTGCATGCAATAAAAGAGAGCTCCTAAAATTGGCTCAACCAAAGACCTTTTAATATTAATTATTAGTCTTAATATGTATATTATCAACCGTTTTTATCTTTCGATTTTTCTCCCAGAATGAAATACAGAAACTTATAAGAGTTTCTCCCTCGCAGTTGTGTCGGTTATTTTGCTTCTGTTGTGCTTAACCTTAACTGTATTCGGAGAGACAAATTGCGAAGCTCTCTCAAAATGCTTAGCTGCATAACCCTCTTATTCGCTACTGAGTTTTGTTGTTGCTGCTGGAGAAAGGGAGAAAGTGAAGGGCACAAATAAGCTTACAAATGCAAAACATCTTTCCGAAAAGCAAGCGGCGTCAAGAGACCAAATTCAGGACTAGCACTTTAACGAAGATAGAATTAATTCCTTTCTCAATCGAGACAACAGGTAACCTAAATGGTAGAACATTTAGTAAAAAACCAATTCAAAGTATAAATTATCTTTTCCTTTAACAATCTCACCTCACTGCCTGCTACCTGTATTTCCTGTTATCTTATTCCCTCAGAGATAGAGAGGAAGAACCTTCAGTTGCTGTCTCAATATTGTTATTTATTTAAACTTGCTTCTTTCAGTTTTTTGTGTTTTATTTTTTGGTTTCTCTTTTGTTTTTTTTTTTTGTTGTTTTTTAGTTTCGAGTACATACAATATAGCAGTTGTAATATATAACTTTTTTTTTCATTAAATTTGATTTTCTTTTGCATATATTTTGAGATTCGGTTTTTGCATTGTTTTTTTTTTATAATAGAAAACCTCCATCGGAGAGTGGGGAGCTTGGGGGCTTGGGGTTAGGGAAGTATGTACTTAAAATGAAGCAGAAGACATCTTTGGCGTGTTTCATTTTGTTGTTTCTTTTTTAGTTTTTGTTTTTGTTTTTTTAGATCAGCTAAATAGGAGCAAAAATCATTGAGTACTCGTGTTTGCATAGTTTAATAAAATTTCGTAATAATAAAATATATATATATTTTTATTTGTTGTTTTTTGTTTGGTTTTCGCTTCTTCTTCGTTTCTTTTTTTTGGGGGGGTATATGTATATATATAAATTTGAAAAAAGCCTATAAATCCAAATGTAGTTGTTTAAAATCAAAGCACTTCGTTTGGGTCATCGAAAGTATTCAATATATATATTATTTGAAAAATATACATTATCCACATATAGTGTATTCTGAAACGGTTGTCTTTGGAAAAAGAGAGGAATATATATAGTGTGTGTGTGTGTGGGAGTGGGTGTGTGTGCAAAGCTCTGTTCCATGGCCCGAAGCGAGATTGATTTGAAAATTATCTTCCTGTTCAGAGATTCAGGCGCGCATGTGTGTGGGAGAGCCAGGAGAGAGAAATAGTTTCGTGTATGTTTTGTTTTGTTGTTCGTTTAACAATTTGATATATAGAGTTTAATATTTTATAATAGTTTTGGTTTTTGTTTTCGTTTTTAATAAATTGATGCGCTCCTTGGGTCTGCTTGGTTTGTTTGTTCAGTTTTTTTGTAAAAGCATTCTTAGCAAAAAATTAAAATTTCTCTCTGTGTTCTGTTCTCTCTGTTTTGTTCCGGGTTACCATTTACCATTTACCATTTAAAATTGTCTGACTTCAGCGCCTTACCCCCTGTTATTGTTTAGTGCTTGACACCGAATCCTACAATATATATAATCAAATACCCATATAAAATAAATCCCTTGATTCCGGCCGAAATTCACGTGTCACGGATCGACGCCGTCGCGTTCTGAGTGAGGAAGCTTCATATACCATCTATAAATATACTCGTACAGTTTCTTCTTGGTTTCTTCTTGGTTTCTCGTTAATATAATTTTGTTTAAAAAATCAACGCCACTTGTTGTGTGCCTTGTCCTGCCCTCCTTCCATCCTTCCTGTCCTGTCCTAAAGAGTCCTAAGGGGTGCTTACAGCTTTAAGCATAAGTTTAGCGTAGGCGTAGCGCTCCGATCGACCTCTATCCACCCTCCATCTCCGTCTGCATCTGCATCTGCTGCTGCATCCTGGCCTACTTGTCCTCCCCGATGCCCTCGTCGGTCGTGGTCTTGCGCTCCCTCGCCTCATCGCCGCTGATATCACATTTTTCAGCCAACATATCCTCGATGCCCTCGTCCACCGTCTGGCTCTCGCCGGGCACATGCTTGCGCGCCAGCTTGGTCACCACCACGCACTCGCCCTGCGGCAGCGGCGGAAACTTGCCGTAGGCTGTGTTCCCAATGGTGCCCACGGTGCTGTCCTCGTAACAGTCCGGCGTCATCCGCACCCGGCACGTCTCGAAGGCCTTCTCGTAGCCCAGCTTGGTGTACAGATTGCGGGACGCATCGTTTCCTGGACGTATCACAACGAAGGGCGTGTAGCTGCGCTCGATCACCAGCTGGGTCAGCGACTTGGCCAGCCGGATGCCATAGCTAGTGGTGGTGGGATGAAGGATTAGTTTCTTGTAGCTTCTTCTGGATTAAATTATAATGATATACCCACCCCATTCGCCTAAAGTCTGGACGTGTTTGCATTGAGAACATGGCGCCGTAGTAGGAGTGGACCATCCAGGCGGCTAGCTCGCCGGTGTCCTTGCGAAAGATGCCCAGGCCGGGCAGCTTGCGGACAAGGATGTCGAACAGCTGGACGCACTCGATTTCATTGGCAGGATATAGATCGTGGATGCCATGGACATTGTCCAGTGTCAGCAGACGCATCTCCGCATCCTCCGGCAGCGGCTCCAGCTCCAGATCGGCGTTCAGCTTGTTGCACACATAGATATCACCACTGAGTCGTTCCATCACACCGAACTTGGAGTAGAAGTCATCCAGGCGATTCATAATGGCGATGTGCGTAAAGTTCAGGTACATAGGCTTCTGCCAATCTATAAGTACATCTTCGGTGCGCAGCATATCGACATGCTTGATGTGTGCGGATGGACAAAATATGCCAAGCGTTTGGTATATGTTGTTGTGCGGCTGAAAGTGTATATTGAAATATTAGTTACTAAATTTTATAAGGTGTATACATTCGATGGCTAGTACTCACCGCAAGCGTGCATCCTGGAAAATGGAGAATTATCGGTTTGTCGGGCCAATCTTTAGCAACATAAAACTTGAAATCCCAAATACGATCATTCAGGTACGTTTTTATGGTTTGATGAAACTGGAAAGGGAATTTTTGATTTAGTTTTCAATTAAAGAACTTTAATTGATATTTTTCGGATATTAAAATATCAACTTTATCTAAGAAAAAGTAATAATAAAATGTAGGAAACCCTAAGAACTGAAATTATAAATGTAGATTATGCAAAAACTAGTTTAATATCACTAATTAAATCTTTAATTCTTAATTTTATATGGTTTAAAGAGTTAATAGTAATAGAAGAGAATAGTTTTTTTTCTCTAGAGGTGTAACTCTTTATCCCTAATAAACTTTAAACATATGGAATATTTCACAAACTCTTTATCCCTTATAACTATCTTTAAAAATATGGAATATTTCACTAACTTTAGGCTGGTAATTGTAGTTCTTCAAGTGGAAACTCTCTGCAGTACAATAAAATTAATGAAACCATGTTCTGGTTTTATAAGAATTCTTGAATACTTAAATAACAAAAGTAGTCAAACTATTTTAATTTATTTAATCGTGTTAGCTACTAATAAATTGTAATCCCTCAAGATTAATTTAAAGAAACTACCTTATATTTAAACTTTAAGCACTTTCCATAAATTAACAACTACAAAAACCTGCCCACAAAGGCATTTTCACAGCCATTTGGCTTCGCATTCTCCGAGCTGTTGGTGAACGCCCCGAAAAGAAAAAAGTTTGCTCGCTAAAAATCGAAACTTTTGGCCAACTCCAAATGGTGGCCAAATCCTTGAGGCCGGGTGCCAAGCCGAAACTCCCCACCCTGCCTTCTCCTGCTCAGAAGAGCACGTGATGTGCAGGGCGGAGGGGTACGAGGCATTAAAAATTGAACAAAAATACAAGTGTAAATAGCGAAAACAGGTCAACAGAAAAATGCGAGCCCGCCTAGGCAGAGGGTTTGAGATTGCATGACTTGTGGTCGCGGCAACGCCTTCTGAATGCCAAAAGCCCTCCCCCCCTCCTCCGCAGGCTCGATGCAGGTAATTGTTGGTAAATTATCTGAGAACTGGGCGTGGTCTTGGTGTCTGAACTTCCCCCAATATTAAATAAGAGAAAACAAAAAATAAAAAAGCAAACTGGTTAATACGCACCTTTAATGATTCCGGCAAAAAGCGTTCTAAAGTTACCAAAATTTCTGGAAGCTCTGATTCATGCACCAAACGAAAGTGTTTACCTTCAGGAATGATTTCCATTTCTGAAACGAGAAATAAATTCAGGTGAAACTTTAGCTCTCAACGTTCATTACCACCTGCCTGCCTGCCCTTTCTCTATTATTTTTGACTATTCTTGTTTATTACGAATCCCTATACGTCCATCAAGGTTTCTGGCTTTTTTTCAAGGCCGTCGAGGGCTAACAAGGTGAAAATGAAAAGTCGGAAGAGTAAGAGTGCAAAAGAAAGAACCGGAGCACACACGTCCGGATGTTGAGGATGCTCTGCCGCAAATAGCTCGAAAGGAATATGCGGATCGGGATTTTCCGGCAACCAAACCATCGACAGTTATTGCCCCAAGCTGCTTAGCCATGCAAATTGCTTGTGCATCGGAAGGACATCGGCAATTGAGCCAAATTGCCAGGAGAGTGCAATGCCAAAACAGGTAATCACCATCAAAATGTGTGTCCAATAATCAATTTAATGCGATTAACTAAAATTTAGCTCAATTACTGTCGATATTTGATGACATGATTGGGTTGGGCCTAATTGCTTTTGGTGATTTTGGAGATTCAGATAATCCTATATTGGTTTAAAGTTAATTCATTGAAAAGGTTGACCTTTAACTCAAACAAAAAGTCCAATTAATTTGTAAAAACTAATAGTTATTAATCGGAGCTAAAAGTTTAAGTGCCTTTCGTTTATTATCTTAATCTGTCAGGGATAATTCCGTAATATTTGCAACTTAATTTGTGTGTGTTTTTTCGTTCTGGTTTTGATTGATGGCCATTGTGATTGATTGACGATTGCGCCAAATATCATTATCCTTCACTCGTCCGTGGCATGTGCCATTCCATTCCATTCCTCTCGATGCCCCGCCGCCAGGGGTTACTATGACTATTTATTGCAGTTATTTGTGCGCTATGCCGCCCAAAGCGAACGTAATAATGGTGCGCACATGCTGGTTGGAATTAGTATTAGTCATGTTGTACATAACTCAAGGTGGAATGGGGCAGGACTTGAGCGCAGGAGGAGGAGGTGTGGGAGGGAGGACTAGTCTACTGGCCAAGATATGCCACGTATCCGCATCACGTCTGCTCCGGCTCAGACGGTGGTGCTATGTAACATACTTAAATGTCTTTTGGGAAAACAAAATCAATATCAGACACGAGTATTTGCTATTCCTGTTAACATGAGGGCATTATTCATTGTTCACCGACAAAAAAAAAATTTATTAGGGAATTGATTAGGGAATTAAGTTTAATTAATTTGACTTTAGTTTGGATTGGTTCGACTCAAAAGAACATTTCTCGGGGAAAACTACTAAAGGCCTCTAAAAGTATGCTATGATATTAAGAGGCGGTTGTTTATTCGTTTATTTGAGTAGCTTTTTTATTATTTATAAGTCCTTCATTAAGGCAAAAGGATGCTATGCTTACAGGTTATCACATATTATCTGTATCGATAAAAAGTATGCTATACTTTTCATGTATCACTAAAAAGTATGCTATGATATCAAGAGGTGTATTATAATTTCTTAATTATACTATTTCTTTTTATGTGAGGTATTTCAGTGAGTTCTCCATGGAGTTTAGGAATTTATAAGTCCAATTTGATGCGCATAAAAGTATGCTATGCTTTTATAAATAAATGCAGCATACTTTGTTGAGTATTAACTGGTGTTTTGAAGTTCCTATAAGGATTAAGCTCTCCCCCTAGTTACTTATAATACCTTACTATAGTTACCAATTTCTTTTTGTGTAACTCTGTAAGTTGCACCGCCAAGAAATAGTGAAGGTGGGCGCCGCTCTAGAGGAGTGCGGCTCTGATATGACAGCTCTGTTTATTTTATGGATAAAAATACCGTTGACATTTCACAGCGACACCCCCTGCCCCCCAGAGGGTTGAAAAGTAGACGCGCAGACACCGCAGGTGCCGTCGTAGCCCAAGGAATGTCCCAGTCGGAATCGTCGTATTCACAGCACAGTCCCATTCCCGAACCCTATGCCCACCCAGTTTCGCCCACTCCGAGTCCCTGTCCTACCGCCCTCCCTACCTGTGGCATGCTATCGCACTTGCCAGCCAATTTATTTCGGTTACGTTTGTCTTCCTTTTTTTTCGGCCTAATTATTGAGTTGCCATATGGCTGCGATGCGTTAAATTTTAATACCCTTGGCCGGAAGGGCATCATGAATTGGTCATGAGTTGGCATCCCCTTGAATGCCGGGATACGAACCAAATCGCGGTAATACGTGCAGAATGCGCAGGGAGACGGGGATGAAGGCAGGCAGTGTTTTGCTGAATTCCAGGAACAAGGAATTTGCGAACAAAGGAGCATACGAAAATAATGCACGCAAGGAACTTGAATGAATTCGGGTTGAACGCATTTGTGGCAGGAGTTTCAGGTAGTTTGCAACTGTTAAAAGGAAAGAAGAGACTTTAAAAGGAATAGATAATAGAAGGATCTGGAGGGATCAGCTAAGGAATTCCCGCTAAGGATCAATGACATTTGAAAATATAGAATTCTGACTAAATAAATAATGCAAGGATCAATGGAAGGCACAGAGTAATTACAGGAGGCCACAAACTCCTCGAAGGATAAGAGATTAATGAAGAAATTGTATTTATATGGCTAGAGGAAGTACACAAAATGTTTATTGGGCATTTAAGTGGAAGAAATATGGAAAATGTGAATATAATTAACATAATTGGTGTAGCATGGAAGAGAAATAAACTAAGGGTAGTTCTATGAAAAGTTGCTTTATAAATAGCACTTATAATATTGTGATATAAACATAAGAATGAAGTAAGAACTGTACCAATAACAAATTCGATATAGTTGTTATGATGCAAAAGAAAACCCCTTTTAAGCAACCCTTAATAGTTTTAGAATCATTAATCTATTATCCCATATTGAATAGATCTCGAAAAGGGAATGTAAGTACCATTAATTTAAAGGTTTTAAAGGGCATACAGGCATCGAAATGAAGACTTCTAGATACAAATCTCGCCGCTGATTGCAGATGCGAGTTCTTGGGGCGCATCCACGCTAATTGACATGCACATGTGCACTTTCGGGAATGGCGCGCAGAAAAGTTAGCGACAGATTCTCAATTAAATCGAGAAAATCAGATTCGGCAACAACAACACACTTACAAAAAATATTAATTCCGTTGACCTTGTGTGAATTTGTGGCTGCCTCCGCTGCGGTTTTTGCTGTTGGTGTGGTGCGGCTTTCCTTTCCTTTTTTTTTTGCGGCTTTTTCGTCTTTATCCTTGAGGCGTGTCAGCTTTGCGTGCGCGATATATTTATTTTATTTTCTATTTTATACGCTCACCGAATAATACGTGATTTATGCTTCGAAATTTATTAAATAAATTGTTTTTGCTTGTTTTTTCAGTTATGTTTGGTTTTTTGGTTTTTTTTTGTTGAAAAAGTGCAGTATGAAAATAATTGTTGTTTGGTTTTTATAAATTTATGTTTTTTTTTATAGGCAAATCACAGATGTCTTCATTAGAAAATTTAGTTTTTTTAGCTTTTGTTTATTTTTTGGTTTTTCTTGTCTTGTTGATAGTTTTTTGTTTTGTTTGGGGTTTTCTTTTCTGGAATTGGCTTGTAGTGCTGTTTTTCTTGTGGTTTTTCCTCGATTTCCTTCGCTGCTTTGGTTAGGCCTTTTTTGAATGGAGATGTCGGCAGGCTTGAGAGAGCGATTGATTATTTCTCGGCTGCGATTGATTATTTGGGGTGAGCCTAACTCGATGGACGCTACTGTTATGGCAGCAGCCTCTTCCTGAATACAGTTAGCTCTGCTGCTGTTGGCGATTATTGTTGCTGCTGCTGCTGCTGCTCTCTTCGTCGCTTCTTCCCTGTCTCTCCTCGTTCGTTCGCTTGCCCCCGTTGCACCTCCACACTGATGGCCTAACCAGGCGGCGTCTCTTCGCTTTCTACAGTTAGCTCAGCTCGGCTGCTGCTGCTGCTGCCGCTGTCCAGGCAATTCTGCTGCGTGCGTTTTGCTGTGTGTGTGTGTGTGTTTGTGTGTGTGCTAGCCCAGCAACATGGCTACCGAAGGGGGGGAGTGGAGTGGAGCTGGGGGACTGGAGGGGGTGTTCGGAGTTTTGCAGTCGATTATTATTCTCGCTGGCACTTTATCGCTTTCGATTCGCGGCGCGCGTCTATCGCTGCAATTTGTGGCTTTTAACCGAGCATTGATTTTCCTGCTGCGGCCTGGCCTGATTCGCTGCTGCAGTGCATATGTATGGTCCGAGCCTGTGCCTGAGTCCTGGCGGCGGCGCCTGTTTCGAATTTCGCACTTGGTGTTTAATTTTTTTGGAGGATTTACTCCTCCTCGGCTTTCTCGGTTTTCTGTGTTCTCCGCTTTTCTTGTTTTTGTTTTTGGCCAGCCAGCCAAGGACACTCACGCACACAAGCACACACACGCACCGACACGACACGCACACCCACGAGACAGTTCACGCACCGTGGAATTGAGTTTCCTCTCGAGTTCGACTAATTCGATTGCGGCTGCCTTAGTTGGGGAACTTTCTGCATCCAGCGAGTCCGGATTTGTTTGTGGTTGCTGCTGCTGCTGCTTGTGCTGCTATAGTTCCTTCCTCTCAAGCCGCTGCTGCTGCTGCTGCTACTGCTGGCGCTGGCGTTGTTGTTCCTGCTCCAATTCGCTGCCTTGGATGGTTTTTCTCGGGCTGTGGTGCTGCTGCGGCTGACTGGGAAAACCGAACTGAACTGACTGACTGACGACAACGAACTGATTTCGCGGCCCAAGGAGCCGCAGCAATGAAGGCAGCCGCAGTGGCAGCAGCAGCAGCAGCAGCAGATGTTGCTGTTTTTCACAGCAGCCTGTTGTTGTTGCGGACACTGTTTGCACAGTGGGATGACTTCAGGACTTTTCAGGCAATAAAAGAAGGTTCGAGTTGGTTCCGGGTAGGCTTAGGGGGTGTCAGATAAGGAAATCCTTTTTTGCCTTGGCATATTTTATAAAAATTGCTCAGATAGAAACAAAGTTGTATCTAATTATACCTAGAAGCTTACCTCGGAAATCCTGCTGTATTCTACGTTTTGAAACCCTTTGTTCGGCGACATGGTAATTCACGAAACTGACATTTTCGAAATAATAGAAAATACCAGTATGTTAGGGAACATATGTATACATATATATATATCCTCTGGTTGACCCACTGTGCACTGCTTGCAAATTCGAGAACGAAGGCAACTGCAACGTGGCAGCGACGTCGTCATTTTTCGCCTTCGTGAATTCGATTCGCTCTCTCACGCTCTCAGGGCTCCATTCCATCCCTTACTCTCTCTCTCTCTCAGGTGCACTTGCAAAAATCTTTGCAATCAGGGGAAAACAGCTGGTCATTAATTGGCAGGCTAATGAGTAAGTGTTTTAATTTCTTTAATGGGAAATTGGGATGTACTCTGAAATAAATTGGTCATGAAATTGCTTAAGAGGTAGTTCATGCGTTACAAAATGTTGACTCACTAATGTAACCTTGAGCTAGAGTTATATAAAAAAGGTAAGCATTCAAGGCGCCTAGAAATATGCAATAGATTTTTGTTTGTCTTTTTTTACAAATTTCAACACGTTTATTGTGAAGAATATGTTGTTTCTAAATAGGGACTTGTACTATAATGTCTTAAAAAATCTTATTTACATCAAGTTTTCTGTAATTGAAATATATTGTTAAATTCAAAAGCACCCCCTTTTCGTTCACTCCTTTTTCGATCCTTAAGATTTCTCTCTGTGTGCTCTCTCTTTGTTTTCGCTCGTCCTCTTTCTGTTTACCTCCCTTTCTTTCTGTTCGACTCACTCCAACAACTCCTTGCTGGATCAGGAGTTGAGTTTGGTTCTGGCTTTGGCTTTTTGTTTTGCACGTTGCCCAGCGTAACGTAACTGTACACCGGAGCAGCGCGGATGGATATTCGTGCTGGATTGGGATGCGTTTTCAAAACACATTAGGCCAGCGAAACCGCACACCAAGGCAGCAAAGCAAAGCAAGGCAACAGCACAGCAGCAGCGAAAAAGCAAACAAATGGGGAAAATGGCCACGGCGTCAGCGCAATACGTATACGCCACGTAGCGCCGACACTTTCGGAGCACGTGTCAGCAAAGCCGGCACTCTCTCGCTCTCCGCTCCCCATACTTTCTCCTCTCTCTCTCTCTCTCTCTCTGCGAGCCTGTTGTTCTTGCTTTGTTTACGCCGCTCAGCTGTGAGGACGAAAAGCCGTTGGTGCCGCAAAAAAAATCCATTTTAATCGCCATAATTTGGACTGATATGTGTATGGTTGGTGCGCCTATTCCCCAAATTCCACCCTCCCCCCAATGCCATTCAATCCGGATCCGGCGGACTTGACCGGAAAACGTTCCGGCGATCCAAGGTCGCCCCGCTGCCCCAACGTGAGTGAGTGTGCAATTGACATTTATATTGGCATTAAGTGGTGCAGGGACAAGTTTCGGTTTCAGTTGTACTTACAGTACTTACAGTTCCAGTAATTAAAGCAGACATGAAGACGCGCCAAAAAAAAACACTAAGTTAGTATAAAAAGTTAAAAGAGCATTACGACCATGAAATACCCTAGGTTTGTTGAAATTGTAGCATACTTCTTGGCGCTGGGCTCAGGAAACCGCAACAAATAGAAAGAAAACTACTATTTTTTAATAACTAACTATCCGATTGATCTGAATTTTTGAATATGGATAGAAAATAAAAAAAAATAACATCTGAATTAATAAAACTTTGGTGTTTATATGACACTTACCCGTTTATTTCCATATATTCCCGTTAAACAAATGTTATATTAGATGCCACATATATAAAACCCTAAAACCTCATCGAATACAAGATACCCTTCTCTCTAATCTACAAATTCTAGTTTTATAAACACGCCCGGAGTGTTTGGGGAGTCGGGATTGCTCGGAGGTCCTTAGTTTTCCCTGTATGTGTGTGTTGCATTCAAGTTGCGACTTTTGCGCCCTGCCACGACATGCATCATGAATCACGCAAATTCCAAGCACGCAAAGACAATGACGCCAGCCCCTTTCGCCTCTTTTCGCACCACTCGCGCTGGGTGTCGAGGACGCATAACTCCGGGGTTTGTAATCCATAGTCGTCATCGCCAAACTATAGTTATAATAGATACAGCAGTTACAATAGCTAGTTACCACCCCTTAGATATGCGCGGCGCATTTCCAAGGAAACTTTGCTCGTAAAAGCGAGAATAACTGTTAGCTTTCATGCCGTCTAACGGGGTCTATGGCATTTAGTCAGGTGCCTTGACGGATACGGAGTCCGGGAGCGATGAATTGAGGAGGTGCCGACAGCCATTTGACAGTAGTAAAACTCTGTCCTTGGGGCATTTATTAAAATTTATATGCAACCGAAACTGGCACTGTGGAACTGGACGACAGCAGTCAGCAGATAAACACTGCACGGAAATGGGTGGGATAACAATAACCAGTCGATGTAAACAATAGCTATTAATGTGGATTTTATTGCCTCAATGAGTTAAGCGTGGAATAGAAAATAATCCGCAACAATTTGTCATTTGTATGCGCACAGAAAGAAGTGATCATATGTGGTGTACTTTTAATTAAAATATATTTGATACATGATAAGCTTTCAATTTATGAATTGAAGTGGAAAAGGCCTCAGTTTGTCGCTGAATCTTGACTTGGGAATTATAGATACTCATTTATTTTAATTTTACTTAGTATCTACTTCTTAGGTTCATTGTTCAGAATAATAATCGTTCTTCAAAACGCTAAGACCCAAAAATACTTGAAAAAATTATTAAATCTCTTGCAAAATAAATACTATTAGCTTGTAGGCAAAGTTTTTCTCAGTGCCCTACAGTTTAGGGGCTTTCCTCGAACTGCGGTGTTGACAAACTGCTCGAAGAGTTTTTGGCTTCGGCGGCTTTTTTGCCTTCACGTTGGCGACTTGGCGACTCGTCCTTGGCATGAAGTTCGCTGCTGCTGGCTGGCCTTTAATTAGCTTTTCTGGGATTACTCATACGACCCGGGGTCTGGAGGGGGGCAGCAGAGGATAAAGTGGAGCCATTATTTCAGCGCTGGCATGCGGATGTGGCTTGGTGGCTGGTCAAACGTGCATGTCTGCCACGTGTTCGGTGTTCCGGCGGGTTAAAGTTAAGGCAAGCGAGCGGGTCTTAATGTCAGGGTCAATGCAGGGGCCCTTGCATGTGTGCCGTGGCCAATTCGTCGGATTGGCCCCCCCATATTTGAGGTATATAGTACGTATAATACATGCGGACACGTTGCATAAATCAAAATACGAAAAAAGGGGAGAGACAATGGTTCGGTTTACATTGTAATGTTTTTTTGTTGCTCAACGAGATAGGATATACAATATTTATTCAAAAGCAATTGGCCGGGCGCTTCTGTCGCCGACAGCTGCACGCTGGGGACACTTTTGACGCACACACGTGGCCACCACAACACTCTCAGTACACACATAATGGATGGCGCCGTAGTACCACATATATATTCATATATATTATATATGTATGTATAGATATATATGCAGAGAATAACGCTGACCTTGCCACTGGCAATTAGAGTTATTTTCATTTGCATTTTGGGGGACATGTTACTGCAGTGTGCCCACAAATGGCTCAAATATGGGCGCATGAATAATACAGGTGTATAGTTGGGGCATTAGTAATGATTTGCTTCCCGCTAAAATTCAAATAAAATCGTTACAAACCGAAAATAACGTGTCAGGTGTGCCATAGCTGTCAGCCTACTTTTGGCAGGCCACAATTGGTTATCGATAATTGGTGGAAAAGTAATTGACATTATTGTAGAATTTCTAGATATATTTTTAATGATTGTTAAAAGGCTTTTAAGACTTAGCTGTATTCTTAACATGTTACCTTTAATTTGTTCTTAGTAAAATATGCTTAAATCAATTAAATTAAAAGAATCTAAAGGTAATTTGTCATACTTGTTTCGTATTTTTGAAATTTAAAATTGTCTTTCATTATGTAATAACAATAGATTTGTTTTTATTTTTATTTTACAAAATTAATATAAAAGAAACAAATTTAACTTTTATTATTTATAGTATTTATATACATATAGTTGCTTTTAATTTTGTAAATTTCTCCTTAGTTTTTTGACTTATGTTTATTGTTTGCATCTAATGTTTGATCAGCCTTGGAAATATAATATAAATGTTCGGTGAAAGGAAATTAATTAAACGATTTTAAATAAAAGTAACGTACTTTGTAGTTTCATAGCTGCCAGCTCATATCAAAAATGAAGGTGGGTGAATTTCATAGCAAGGTCTGGCAACTCTAATGGCATGAGCGATTTTTGATCGATTTAAGTGTGACCACCTGCTCCGAAGGATAGAATACTCTCAAAGCAATGCCGGCTCCTAAACATTTACAATTTGTTTTGTAAATTGCAAATAATTGGAAATGTCTACTTTTAAACCCAAATTTCTAAAACCAGACACAGACGATGCCATATCAGACAGCGTGGGCAGCGAGCAGCAGTCCTCGGCCTTTGTCTTCAATGCCCACCACAATCTGGGCCTTGTGGAGCAGGTAAACAATGGGTTTTGCCTTTACTCTACTTGGTGAAATTAACTAATTAAACTCTTTAATTCCAGCGAGAGCGCTTGCCCATACGACAGTATCGGGATCAGATCCTATACTGCCTGGAGAAGCATCAGGTGGTGATCCTAGTGGGCGAGACAGGCAGGTGAGTGTGAGGGATTAGGCCAAGCCAAAGGAACATCCTTTAATTTGTGTGTTTTTTCTTTAGTGGCAAGAGCACTCAAGTTCCCCAGTATTTGTACGAATGGGGCTGGCACTCCAAGGGACTCATAGGCATCACCGAACCCCGACGGGTGTCCACCGTAAGTACTTTCCCGTGTCCTTAAAATATCTCCTACTAAATGGCAATCCTCCGCAGGTAACTCTGGCTAATCGCGTGGCCCAGGAACGAGGTGAACTCGTGGGCGACACTGTGGGCTATGTGGTGCGCTTCCTAGAACGAATGACCGCCGAGACCAAGATTAAGTTCATGACCGAAGGCATCTTGTTGCGCGAACTCCTCGCCGATCCCCTGCTCACCCAGTATGGAGTCATTATTGTGGATGAGGCGCATGAGCGCAACATGCTCACTGACATGGTACTGGGTCTGCTCAAGAAGATCCTACGCAAGCGTAGCAGCCTGAAGCTCATCATCTCATCGGCCACCATTGATGCGGGCTTCTTCAGCGAGTTCTTTAGCTGGCCAGGAGCCGAAGAGGTTAGCGTGAAGCTCAGTATCGAGGGACGCATGCATGCTGTGAGCAATTTCTACCTGAACGAACCCTGCGCCGACTACGTCAAGGAAACCGTGGAAACGGTGTGGAAGCTCCACCAAAAGGAGCCCCCAGGCGACATCTTGGCCTTCCTAACCGGACAGGAGGAAGTTCTAGAGGCACTGGACCTCCTACGAGAGTATATAGCCAGTTCGGAGCAGCAGAACCTCAAGGTACTGCCCATGTATGGCAGCATGTCGAGCACCGATCAGTTGGCGGTGTTTTTCACCCCACCCAAGGGTGTCCGCAAGGTGGTACTGGCCACAAACATAGCAGAGACTTCCATTACCATTCCGGGGATTGTCTATGTCATCGATTGTGGCTACGTCAAGGTGAAATGGTACAATCCCAAGACCTGCAGCGACAGCCTGGTGGTGGTGCCAGTGAGCAAGGCCTCCGCAGTGCAGAGAGCAGGAAGAGCGGGTCGAATGCGTCCCGGAAAGGTCTACCGACTGTACACCAAGGCGGACTACGATGCCTTGGCTCCGCGACAGCCGCCAGAGATGCGGCGGAGCGAGATGAGCGGAGCTGTGCTCCAGCTGAAGGCTCTGGGCATTGCCAATATACTCCGCTTCGATTTCCCATCGCCGCCGCCAGCACAGAATCTACTCTCTGCCCTGGAGACACTCTTCGCTCTGGATGCCATCGATGAGCAGGGTAATCTGACCAAGCCGGTGGGCTATCTGCTCGCTGAGCTGCCCTTCAGCGCCATGCTCTCAAAGATGCTCTTCGTATCCGGGAAGATGGGGTGCTCCGAAGAGATTATTACCATTATTGCCATGCTGCAGGTTCAGTCTGTCTTCTCGCGTCCCGTCTCAGCCGTAGCCCAGCAAAGTGGACGCATTGCCCATCGACATTTCGAGGTGGCCGAGGGAGACTTTATCACGCTTCTCAATGTCTTCACTGGCTTTGTGGAGGAGGGCATGACCAAGGAGTTCTGCGGCCAGTACTATCTCATCTACAGGAACATGAAGCGGGCCTATGAGCTGAGGGAGCAGCTGGTCACGTTGGCGCGCAAGAAGTATGGGATTCCCATCTTCTCGTGCAAGGGCGATGTGGAAACGTTGTGCAAATGCATCACCGCGGGCTTCTTCACCCAGGTGGCCTATCTGCATCATTCGGGAGTCTATAGGCAGATCAGTAGCGGCACAGAGCTGTCCATTCATCCCAACTCCACGCTTTATACCCTGCCCCAGGCCCAGTATGTGGTTTACGGAGAGCTGCTGCAAACCACGAAGCTATTTATGAACCAGGTGACGGTGATCAAGCGGGAGTGGTTGACGGAACTGGCTCCGCATTATTACCAGCAGACCACGGTGCGTGATTAGCAGGAAAAAGAGGGGATTTTATTCAAAAAAGTGAGTTTAAGGAATGTTTTCCTTTAAAATTGAAGCTTGTGTAATCATTTTTAGCTTTAAGGAACCATTTTTAGGTTAGCAGTTATAGTTATCGATAAGCTATCATCTCTAGCAATCTACTCGCTTTCTTTTTCTTCTTAAAAAACTTTTATTTTATTATATTTATTATAATATATTATAGGGAAACTTCTCTTAAAAACAAGTTCTCTTTCAAAACTATTCTTTTGTAAAGATTTCTAGCTGTAAATAACACGCTTTAAGTTAAAAGTTATAGTTATCGATAATATCCGATAAATTTCCTTTTTCTAAAACTGTTATTTTATTATATTTATTATAACATTATAGATAAACGCCTCTTTGAAAACAACTTATTAACTAGAAATGATTAAAATTTCGTTACCTAACTTTCTACCCACTTCCAGATCTAACCAGCGGCCACGCGACCACGTCCCTGGAACAACATCATAGACTCAGGACCTCGGATGACACGCGACATCAATTCCCAGCACATTTTGGCGGGCAAAAGACTGAAACAGAAAGGATAACCATTACCTGCTAATATTTATTAAACGTTATAAGGACTACTTACCACTTGAGAGGCGTCAGAAGGCGTATGGAGTTGGGCAGGACGCACCACACCTCATTGCAGCGCACAGCATTCTCAATGCGATCCGCCACATATTGAGGCTCCAGCATGGGCATCATGCGTGGTTTGACACCCGAAAACATGCCCGTGTTGATGTAATAAGGACAAATTAGACTCATATGGATTTGATCATAGCCATGAGCCTTCAAATCCGTTAGCAGACTCTCATGGAAGCCAATGCAAGCATATTTGGTGGCTGCATAATCACTGCAACCATAGGTGCCCAGCATTCCTGTGACCGAACCCACGGTGACAATATGCCCGCGATTATTCCGCATCATATGAGGCAGAAAGGCCTTCACCGTCCAGTAATGCGATATGATGTTAATGTTATACGTATTCTGGATCACCCGATCGTGCAGCTCCCAGAAGGGTTTGCAGCACACGATGCCCGCATTGTTGATCAGTATATCCACGGGTCCCACATCCGCTGTCACCTGGCTGGCCCGCTGATAGACCTGCTCCCGATCCGAAATGTCCACCACATAGCCCTTGCAATTATCATAGCCATGCTTGGCCAACAGATCCACGGTTGTCTTGATGGCTGGACGGAAAATTATTGTCAAATATTGTCCGGTTCAAGCTAATCAAATTGTAAATGTAACAGCTTTCACTCGCTGCCGACAGACTGGGGTTTCTTGACCCGCTGTGCAGAAGCTGTGACCAGGCAGTTAGCATGCTGGTGTGAAGTCGAAGTCTTACCTTCTTGATTGATATCCCAGATGACAATGCGGGCTTGTAGTCGCGCAAAGTTTAGGGCTATCAAGCGACCAACGCCTCCGCCGCCGCCTGTGATGAGCACCACCTGACCGGAGATGTTCTGTAGACAATTGAAAGTGAAATTGGATGTAAATTAGATTTGTTAAGTTGTTTCTAAGCAGATATTTGTATTTAAGTCTTATGTAAACTGTTGTTTTTAGAATGTAAGGCTAGGAAATCTAATTCAGTGGGGAAGATATCCCTTAAAACTAATTAGATAACTAAGTAGATATACATATGTTGTAGCTTAAGAATTAAAATTTAAATAAACTGAATTTTTTTTAACAAAACTTTTGTATATGTTTACTTACTTCAAGTAATATTTAATCATTTCTAAGTACTGACCAATATTCTATATTTTTACCAAAAGTTGTCGATATATATCGATATCGCTCACTCACTAATTAAACTAATTCAAAATTGGGTCTATAATTAAGGCTATTTGTCTTTAGTTATCTCCATTTATTTTTGTTTTTCTTATGAATTTTTGTTCTGCCTAAAAAAGGTTTCATCTTTATGGCGATAATTTTCGATAAAAATGAGCACATACACACATGTCTTTTGTACTATTAAACATTATCCATTAGGATCTATATAATTGGTGGTATAATGAAGGCACTTTCCTCTATACTTTTCTATACTATACTTTAATAATCTCGCTTTATTTATGTTTTTCTAATTAATATTTATTCCACCTAAGAAAGGTTTCTTATTTATGGCGATAGTTTTCGATAAATATGAGCGCATACACATATCTCTGTCCTCTTCTACAATAAAATCTAAATCAGGAGAAAACATATGATAAGGGCTATAATTTAGACTCTTTTTCTTTGCTTAGGTTTTTTTACTTTATTTATTCTTCTTTATCTATATTTTTGCCATTTAATTTGAAACTAAAAATAACAGTCATTGCTCTGAAACCTTACACCACTTTGCCTCATTTGGGTGTTGAAGTCGGAAATCATATACACACGTCTGTATGCAAACCTATTTAGCATACGAAAAAGGTGCGACTGCGCCATGATGTTGCATTTAATTACAGCTCAGCATTTTGCATAAATACATTTTTATTTTTATTTTATTTTGGCATAAAACGCTCTCTTGCAACATCAGTTCGAACCATAATAAAAGATGTGGGTATGTTGCAAGTATTGCTATTCGTTTGGAACCGCCACAAAGTTAAATCAAGCTAAACGAACTACAGTCTCCTACATTACAAAATAAAAGAAGCTCTTTGGCGTTGTCACAACTTTTACTTTTGGCCATTTAAAATGTGCAAGCATGTTCCTATGCCATTTCCTCACTGTGTGTGCGTGGAGCGTGGAACTAACTAACTAACTGTGTAGTTAAAGATGCCCAAGGAAAAGGCATTGCACACAGTGGGGAGTATATACCTACAATGTAGGTCCTACATATATGCGGAAAAACTTGTTGTCAAACTAAGGTGGTTTCCGCTTTTTGGTCATGAAGATATACAGATTTTCAGTCAGAAGATACCTCTAACCATGACAAATGTTTATTCCAAAATAGTAAATAGTAAATAGCTTAAGTTCAATGTCATCCTTCGGCCTGCTTAATTGAAAACCAAGCGGCATATAACCGAAAGATAACCAAACAAATATTTAAACAAATTTTTTAAGTGCTCGTCGCCTTAGGTAGCTGAGATGCCAAAAAAATGGTAAATAGAAGAGAGTTCATTCATGAATCGGGCAGCAAAGCGTGTGAACAAAATTGCTTAGCCATCGAAGCAAATCAAAACAAAGCCAAAGATTTGTTCAAACGTTTTCAACGAATAGTTTATAATGCTTATAAATTATAGAGCTAAAATTTAAGGCTTAAATTGGAGGGTATGCAAGCTGTAACAAAGTAATACAATAAACCAAATATTGAGCTTGAATTTATAAAGAAAACTAAAAGAAATTGCCTCGCTGATCAATTAAATTTAATTGAATAAAATATTGATGTTGCAGAGAGTATCCTACAGTCGAATGGCTTTATTTTCTCGAAGCCTCATTTGTTTTTATTACCAACAGCAAAAAATTGCGCGTGGCTCATTAGGGTTTGTGAAACTGCCAAAAAAAAATTAAAGTTTGGCTAAAAAAAACAAGAGAAATGGCTTTGAGGTAGCTCTATGGTTTCGTTGATTGATCTCTAGTGGCTACCAGGGAGCTGAGTACTCATATTTGTGGGTGTCTTGCTGGTTATGTTGGTTACACAATCCAAAGCCAAGCCAGGGTCAACCAAGGCAAGAAAGAAAGTCTATCAAAAATTTAAATTAAATTATGCACATGCCACATTTGGCTTGACTTTTGACAATCGGATTACCTTTAACTTTCTAAAACGCTGCGGCAACAATGTATAGTAGACCGATTCCATTATGTAAAATATGGATTTAAAGGCAAACACAAGCAAGTCGAGGAAGAATTGAAGAAAGGCCCTTAGAGGATGATCCATGTGGAGGAGTCCCGGTGCGGCAGTCATGATGATGATGACAAGCTGCGCCCTTGGTTGAATAGCACGCGCGTGGGAGGGAGTTGACGATTTGGGTTGGGATTATGATGCGCTTATGTATTCCCCCTGCGCATGCGCGGCTGTATTATGCCTGATTAGGGCTGTGGCACACCACACAAATGCACAATTTGATCACTTTTATCGCCCGGGTTCAGTCTTGCATGTTAATGATGGAAATGCAAACGAAATTCGCTTGAATTTCTCTCTGTCTCTATCTTCCGCCGTCTCGGATTTCGATTCGCAACGCGCCTATTATCTGAACTTTATGCTGGTCCTCACTCACGATCCACGTCCACGTCCGCCTTGGCTGGAGTCACAATTTCGACTGAACACGGCGATGCAAAAAGCATAGAGCCTTTACTCTGCTCGTCGTCGCTGTTTCTATTTTTGTTGCCTTTTTCCATTATTCCACCAGATTCACAATGGTCGAAATGGCTGTGCGATAGAAGAAATGGAAAACATTTTGAGCACTTTCTTAACTTGACTCTTGGCTCTTGGCTGTTGGCTCTTTCGGGCCTAAACCGCCAGGCCAGGCCAGGCCAGCTGTTGGTGGGCCCACTCGACCTGTTTCTTGGCTCATTTTATTGTCTTAGTCGGTTCCGCTGAGTATTTGATTATGTTGGATGTCGGTGGTTTGGCTTCTATTCGCATGGTCTATTTGGAGCTAGAAAGAGGTAAGAGGTATTATGGTATTTGGCTTAAATAAATTGCTTTGTTTTTTAAAAGAATTCAAGATAATAGATTTGAATAATTATTAAGATAGTTAAATAGGCGGTAAAGGGCTTGGTAAACTTTTAAAATAAACAAATGGTTTGAAATAATACTTTTTATTTAAAAGACAAATTATCATCAGATGTGGTTCATCTTGATCAAAGTTTCTTTATCCAACTGAAGAATATCTTATGTTTCGTCATTTCCTAGAACTTGTATTTGAATTTTACCTACAAATATTTTGTTTACATTGTCTGAGTCGTAGTTATATTTTATTTGTTTTATCCCAAAAATATACAAAAATATGTAGGTCTTTATTGAAAACACCTTAAAATATGCAATGCAATACGTTTTTCTTAATTAATAATCCGAATATACAATAACAACATATCTAAAAATAGTTTTAGTTTATTACAGAAATCTTGTAAAAATTTAAAACCGCAATTTAAACCGTTTTTATTATTTATTAATAAAATTTAGAAAAAATATTTTCTCATTCAATTAATATTGCCAGTTTATCGCAACTCGTAGCAAAGTAAGTGGGAGTTTTCGATAATGATGCCAATCAATAAATAACACGGAAATAACAACAAGTATCTGAAGTAAATTAAATGAAATATACTAGCAAACAATACACATATTTCTAAGTAAAATTAATAAAAAAATTAATTGATTTTTTTATAATACTTGCAGTTAAGCATTTCTTAAAAATAAAAATTTTCCTGCTGGCCTATAAATATAAATCTTTACAAACAATCTTTGTAGCTTTTTTGTATTTCTTTTTAACAACAATTACAGTTTTACCTAGTCGAGATTTGGCCTTTTTCAATCAACTTAAAAATATGAAAGGTAATATGTATATTGAAGCAACTTTAAAATTGAAGATTATTAAGTACAGAAGCGTCTTTTGGATTTCACTAAAATACATGAATTTCGTTACTCTCTCAATCTATGGCGGGCATAAAAAAAGAACGTTTTTACCATAAATGTATCTTTATTTAAGGCCGCTGATTAATACGGATAAAATCTATATTTGTAGCTTCAGAAACTATGCAATTATAATATATATATATAAATAAATTTTAAATATTTCAGGAATTTTGTTTACTTGGTACAAACAAAGAATGCTATATACATCTTTATAAATGTAATTTACTCCAAATTTATAATTTACATAATTATAATTTATATTCCTCTAAACTTACAGTTTCTTTAATTATGTTTTGTATATTAATGTAATGTAGTCTTATAATTATTTATTTACAGTTATCAAGCCAAAAAAATACACATTCCGCTTTATCGATTCCGATTACAATCAATGTGGCTATACATATTTATATTTATTTAAAACAAAGAAACCATGTAATTATTTGAAATACTTTCTCGGGAATAATACGGATAAAATATAAAAATCTCTCCCTTTAACTGCAGGCCTTATTATATATGTTAATTTTTTAATAGCCAACAAAATAATAAACAATTTTTATAAGGTAATACGTTCCTTATGGCACATATTCAGCTGTAAGTGGGATAAGCATCCCCACTTCTGACTTATTTGTTATTTAACTTTAAGGTAATTAATTCAAATTTAAGATCGGCCATCCTACATCACCTTTTGGGACCAAATCGATAGCGATTTCAATCAATGGCGGCGATTTCTGTCACGCGGCAATCGTCACGCGGCCAACAAAACTACCGATATTTTGGCCAGGCGTTCATAAGTGCGCAGAGCAACGAGCGCCGCTCTATCGATACGGCTAAATCCGACGGATACACACACACGACGGCAAGGCGGGCACAGATACAGATACACCACAGCCACGCTCTACACTCGCAGCTACGTAGCGCACAGATACACACAAACGCACAGATACACAGATACAAAGATACAGCTGCTGCCGCTCGTTTCGCTCGCTCGCTTCGTTTCGGCCTGTGCTTGTTTTATTCGTCGCCGCCGCTCTTTGGTTGGCGGCGTGGTTGGTTTTCTGGCACCAAGGGGGCGGCCAGGAGCCCGGGATGTGGGAGCGCCGTACCGCGCTGGCCCGCCGTCCGCTGCTACAGTTTATTGGTCGAGGAGCGTTCGCCCGTGTTCCAACTGGAACGTTGAAAATTTGTGTTGGTCGAATGACACAAACCGCACAGCAGGCGCTCAGGAGCAGCCAGATGGTGGTTGCCCTCACATAGTTGGATGGCGGCTCTTATTGGCTGCCGTCGCAGCTGCTCATGGACTCCCTGTGTGTGCTGTTTGTCGAGTGATAGCGGTCCGGACGCCGTCAGCTGATTACTGTGACTGGTGCGCCAGTCGCAGACCAACCAGAGCGGCTTTAAAGCGGGGATATAATAACACCATTACTGGTTACCACAAAAAATAAGGCAAAACGAAAACCCACAAAAGAACAGCGGAAGAGTCCATAAAGAGGGAAGCCTTTAAGCGAAGAAGACTCTCTACACACACAGGCGGCGGCGGCATTCTTCTGCAGAAGAACTGGTTATGTCCTGCCTGGCCACAATTATGTGGGTGGAGTTCGTTGTGCCTTCATGCCGCATTGGCCATTGTTTGGCCATTGCATTCGATGATAGGTCCCGGGCCTATTGGCAATCACAATTGTAATTGGCCTCTTGTCCAATTGACTCGCTGCCTCTCTCGCTCACCCCCAACCCTCCCGGGTCCCTTAACCCCTTAACCCTGTTGTCTTTAAAGTCGCTTGATTTTAAAGGGCGCGCTCAACAGGTGACTTCCGGTTACGACTTTGGCGGGGCCCTCTGTGGTGTCTCTGGGTGTTAGAAAAATGAGGCCAGCAGCAAAGACATCGCATCGCTCGTTGGCTGCCGCTGCCAGTGCCACTGCCACTGCCACCGCCGCCGCTGCCGCCTTTTTCGGAATCACACTTTGTGTAGTGCGATTTGTTGTATCGCGCGTCATTTAACAGGCGCCCAGCGGAAATAGCCAGCGGATTGTCGACATTTTGGCTGGGCTGCCTTGCTACCTCGATGTGGGTGAAGAGCGGGATGGCTATACTGTTGCCGGCTTTTCTGCTGCGTGTGCGAGCGGGATAACTATATGGTGGAAAGCTTTCGGACGGGTGTGTGTCTTTGCTATGAGCTTTTTACAGTTGCGAGGGGTTTGGGAACAAGGTGTTTGCTTGCTAATTTTATTTTATTTTGTTTATTTTATTATTTGAATAGAAGAAACCTGTTGAGGGGGTAAATATATATCTTTAAGACAAGGATTTTATGATACCTAATATTGTGTTGCATTTACACAATTCAAATTACATTTTGATTGGAATTTTATATATAAGATTGTATATTTTTTTATGATGCGATCGCATAAATAATTTAATAAATAAATTTTCCACACCATTTGCTACTAACTTGATGTCTTTTTCGAAGTTTTAATGTTAAAAAATATATAAATAAATTATTAGCTTTCATTATTTTAAATTATTATTTACGTATTATTAAAATATCTGGTTAACTTTAGGCAAGATTACGATAGGGTCAGTCTTGAGTGTGTTTAACGGTGCTTAAAAATGTTCTTAAAAATAAATTAAGTGAATCATTTAAGTTTATAAAAAGGAAATCCTTATAATAGTTTATAAGCATTATTTCTTGATTTAAAGCAAAATATAAATTTAAAAAAAAATTTGATAAATATTAAAAGTTGTAATTAAATCAAGTATCAAATATTAAATATCATACATATGTATATGTATATCAGAGAATGTATGTATCATTTTTATAAATTTTCTGACTTAATTTGTGACAACAGAAGTTATTTAAATATTCTTCCTAAAGTCAAGAATGTCAGGGAAAATAGGTATTCAAAGTAAAATAAAATGCAAAAATATAAAAGTGATTTAAAATAAGAGAAATATACATAAAAACTATAAATAAGTGTTATAAACCCTTTAACAAATAAGTAAATTATTTAAATAATCAAATACATAGTAAATAAATCCCAAAATAAACATTAACAATATCCCAAAATATTTATTTAAGCTTCCCAAGTCAACTTAAGACTATCTTGCAATTTCTGAACCTCTTTGGAGAGCCAGGCCCTCGCCACATAGACGCACCTTTGTATAATTTAGCGCAGTTTTCGGACAGCAAGTAAACTTAATATTTAATCAGGCGGCAAGAGAGGTCACACATATTTACAACTGCAAATATTTAACGCAACTCGCAGCGACTTTAATTAAACAAACTTTATAAACTGAAGCGTAGACCCACGCTAAGGTCAGGCGGCGGCACAGATGATAAATGGTTCCATTAGCTATTTTTTTTTTTTTTTTTTTTGGAAGCGACACTGCCGCTTATATGGCGGGAACCGATTTATTGGCTTTTAGATTATATACTTTATATGTCGGAAACTAAAGTTCTCGCATGATTTTATCCGATACCGGGAAAGCTTTGCCAACTATCAAGCTAAACCCATCAATCTTACTTAGCGTTAACTAACATCAAATATATAATTAAACATAACTTCAACACACAACGCCTGCATACGCTTAAGCCTTTGTTTTCTATAAATATTTATTTATTATTATAATATCTATACATTAATTATATAATACAGAAAAACACACACGGACGCTTCAAGAGATCAAAGTGTGGAATTAATTTAATTTAAATGAGATTAATGCTGTTGTGGCTTCGCTCTGTCTTTGCATTCGATTACACATTATTTTTATTTTCCGTTTTTTTTTCGGGCTTTGGTATTATAAATATTAATGAAATATCGCATGAGATATGCGTTTGATTCGCTTGTGTCAAGTCTTTGAAATATAATCCCATGAAGTTGGTGTCGTATTCCCCTTAACCTGTTCTCAGGCTTTACACGAGACGAGAAATAAAAAAGTCAAATATGGTGGAGCTTAAATAAAGCAAAAATGTCAGTCATAAGATACAAATATGAGCAGAAAAGGTGCAATGAACTAAGCCAAATAGAAATAAAAATGTATTTTGGGCATGAATAGCTAAAATTATTTGATGGATTTAATCATTAAAAGTGATATCTTTTTTGGTAATTAATTATGTGATATAAATCATCATTCATGGAGAGTTCTTTTGGTTTTTGTCTGATATTTCCAGGGAGTTCTATTTAACTTGAGTTACTCATCAATGATACAGAATTTATGAATCATATTAAAGGTATTTTTGAACTATCTTTAGAAGGATTTTCTTAATATACTTCTTAATTAGATTGTTTACTCATCAGAAATTCGAAGAATTACATCTATATTGGAAAATATTTAATATATAATATAATTTTTAAGTTAAGAAGAGAATATAATTATTTTTCAGTTATTTACCATAGAAAAATCGCTTTAAATATTATAACTTCCCAAAGAATATGCCTTACTTTACTTTTTTCCTTTTTTTCCACTCTCTTATTGATCAACCCTTTTTGAAATATGTTGCTGCTTCCGATTATTATGGTTTATATTTATATTTTTTTTTTGGGAACCAGTCACATGCTGCTTAATGGTTCTGTCACGTACCAGACCCGCGTCTGAGGTTGCTTCTTTGGCTTGGCTTCGCTCTTTTCGCTCGGACAACGTCATCGAGTGGCTGGCTGGCTGGCTGGCTATATACATTCACTTTTTTCGCATCCGCGTTATCGCCGGGGCGACAACAGCAACAAAGTCGCCGCCGCGATTCAAGAAGAGTGCTCTTCATGGTACTGGTAACTGGTAACTCGTACCTCGCACGCAAATGTTGTTGTCGCCGTCGATCCGAGATCTGCTCCGCTCAAGGTTGAGGCAAACTGGTATCATCATCCACATGATTGTGGACGATCTGTTGTTTTTTTTTTATTCGCTTGTGCACAATAAAAAAATTATGTGAGCCAAAAGGTGTGATGTTTGGTTGGTTTTAAACTTTTAAATATATTTTTCGTTTGATTTTTAACTCTTTTAATCTTTAAAGAGCATTTTTTATATTAATTAAAATCTGGGTAATCTTATTGATTCTTAAAAAAGTTTATTTTGGTTTTATTTGGTAAGGAATTTCTGTATTGATCTCAATGAATGCAAAAATTTTACATAATAAAATATAATGTAGATATAGGTATAATAAATAGCCTTAGGCGGGCGTGTTCTCAACATTTAATAACAATTGGATAATAAATATGGAAGTTATTAAACAATAAAGTTTCATCCTTTTATCTATCTCCCTTCCACTCGTATGCATGCAACATCAAGGTGTTGCTCAACATGTTCTTTGCTAAATATATTTAGCAACATATGCCTAGCAACATATTCGTATGCTTTTCTTTGTATTAAATATACGTTTAATAATCCATAAATTAAAGCATAGGGACACTGGGACTTAACTTAAGTCTTTTAATTAAATGCTTTAATTTTATGTAAGTTTCAGGAAAATGTTTCATACTTATTTTACCTTAGTTTCCCAATTATAGATGCCTGAATTTAGTATAAAATATTTCTTCCCGTGTAAAACTGAGCCGCTAAACTGTTGGCCGATCCGAGGCGAGATTGTGGTCGCGGCTTGGCACGAGTCGCCGTGGATTAATTAATACCCATGTCCATTTTGCCCACAGAAGATGTTCTCGGAGACTAAGCCAGAAAGCAGAAAAAACTAGAAGCCTTTCGCTTGTCCCATAAATCTGCTTGCTCGCTGGCTTGCCTGTTGAGATATTTGTGCTACTACCACTACTATGGTGCCCTTGAACCGATGCCAAAATCGGAGAGATCAAAAGCCATATTCCACATATAGATACGCCGAGACTCTGAGAACATTCTGCGTTCTGTGTGTGTGGTAAACATTATCTGCGTACATTATTGTAAACAATAAAAATATTGTTAATGACTGCACGGAATGCACTTAGCACTTCTTCAACTGGCTCGTTTCGCGGTCTCTGCCCATTGGTGTTTATGATTTATGAACAATTTCTAAAGTGCACTTGTTTGACCGCAGAGACTAACAACACAGGTTGGACGGGTCTGTTAATTTTTGTTTCGTTTCGTTTCGCTTTTTTTTTTCGTTGATTTTTTTTAAATGTAATAACATTTTCGAGTCGACTTGGCACGCATCTCGAGGGGATGGATGGCTGGCAGAGTGGAGAGCAGCGGGCAGACATGTGACGAGAGCTGACAAACGGCTGTGTGAGAGATCCTCTGAGGCTGCTTCTAATTCTGCTGACAGATGAGGTCGCCCCCAACGTAGTTGTGGCTTGTGTGTGTGCTGTGTGTGTGTGATGACTAAAGAAACGCCAACAAAATAAACAAAGTGGAAACCAGCCAACCCTGAAACTGTTAAACGGACTGCAGCAGCCGCAGCAGCAGCAGCAGCAGCGGCATCTCATGAGCAACATCAGCCGGCGACCCATGAACTTTACACAACGCAACTTGCCTATTTTTTTTTTGGCCAGCTACCAGTTGGGGTTGGGTGGGGTTGAGCCGGGTTTTTACAAGTGCGTTGCAGCAATCTAAGTTGCAGCAAGAAAAAAAGGTTCATCGGTCTAGTGATTGCTTTTCTAAGCTGGCTATGTTTCTTTAAAGAGTTCAAATAGGGTTCATAAAGGCTGGCAAGCAAACTCCGAAAAATATGTACTTTCAATAAAAGAAACATAATGGAAAATATCCAAAAATTAAGTAAATAGAACACAAAATCTAATAAGATTTGCCTAAAACTAGTTCACCATTCAGCTTTCACCAATTCCAAGCCAATTATCTTTATATTCTTTGCTTTAAACATGAAATAAAATAGAATAAAAGCATGCAAATTATGCAATTTGTTGTGCAAAAAAAAATAATATATAGGTATATATGACGAGTATATTAAAAAAATGCGAACGACGTCGTTCTGCTTAATTGAATGAAACTAGTTTGTGTGTTTTTATGCATTAATTTTGCGGGTTCTATTTATAACAGGTTGAATTTCACAAACTAATGCATATTAAATAAAGGAGCCAACTTAAAACTAGATCTAAACAACAATAAATAAGGTTAATTAAAAGGAGTTTCGGAAGCAGAGTGCAAGCATAAGATTCGTTGAAAGATTAATAATAGTTATAAAAAGTAATTATAATTATAAACATTTTGTACCAACAATAAAGATATAAATCCAAAGTAATAAAGGCACAAGCTCCTATCAGCATTCATAATAAGATTAAACCCTCAAAATTAAGATATAATCGCCTTAGGGCTACCATAAACGATTTCCAACAATGGCATTGTTGAATTGTTGAAACATTCAACAATATTGTTGAACTAGTTTACCGTTTTGTGAAGTGATTCCGTTAAGGAATCCAGATCTCTCTGTTTTGGAAGACAATCGCCTCAAGGTTCGCGTTCGTTGCCTAAGTCTTTTGTTTGGCAGTTCTCATCTGTTCCAAGCGGAAAACCATCTGAGGACTGACTAAGCGCTTCTGATTTATGACCACAGTCAGTCAGCCAGCCAGCCGGTGGTGGTGGTGGTGGAAACATATGTTCAATTGATTTCATAAGCATGACACCCCAACAGCAGCGGCTGGCAAACGAAAATTAACTTTTGCCTTATAAATATGCAACTTCCTCCACGACGGCGTCCGACTTGGTGTTGCCTGTGCTAACTGGCGGATGGATGGCTGTATGGATGATGATGTAAAAATTACAGCAACAAGAAATATGAAAAGCTGAATGTAAAACATACACAGAGAGAGAGAGATACTAACACAAATTATGCAAAAAGTTGCACACAGTAAAATTTTTTAAATAAATATCACGGCTTTGAAAGGTGTGGAATTTTCATGAGACACTTTTTAAATGTTTTATTTTTTAAATGTTACAATTTCTGTATTATTTAAGCCCTAAAAAGATGATAAAATATGTTGAAGAAGCTCTTAAATAATATAAATTTTATGTATTATAAAATGTATATTATTTCGAAAACTATTTGTCATTTTTCGGCGCTTGTTTTCTATGAATTAAAATCATAAATAAAGAAATTATTACTATATTTTTATTACATATTTATTTAATATGTTCCTTGCCAACTATATATTTCTTTCCGTGTCATTATTGCTTATGTAGATTCAACGGGATGGGGCCGGAGATTCTGTGGAATCAGACAGATGCATCCGCATCTGCCCCTGACTGACTAACTGACTAACTGCCTAACTGAGACTGTGTCTGGTGAACAATTCCGCACACACCCTCTTTTCAGCGTTTATATAATTTGTCAGATTTATGGCTCTGATTGGGACAAATGGCGATGGCGATTCTAAGCGAACCAAAGCAAGAGGGTCTCCGTCTGCCTAGTAGTACCCAGTGTCTAGTGCCTAGAGTGCCCTCTGTCTCTTGTGCAATTAGCCCGCCGGTTGTTGTTTATGCTGCATTGTCTTGGGGCCGCCTCGGAGAAGCATTTAATATAGCTAGATGTGTGGGAGGCGGGGTCCGGGTCTCTCTTGGGAGGAGGAGGAGATCCATTCATAAGCAGCAACGAAGATTCTTGGGCTCTGTGTGTGCGCGAAATGTGTGTCAAAGTTTGCTGTACTGCGAACATTTTCGCAATCATCTCTTTGGGTTTCGTTGTTTCGTTTCGTTTTCGTTTGTTTGTTGTTGTTGTTTCTGTTTTATTTTTCCAGTTGTTTCAGTTGTTTTTTTTTCGCATATGGAAAATTTTTGTCACGTTTTCCGTGACGAATTTAAAATGCGCCCGGGCACTTAATTCTTTTGTGTCACAACGAAGCAGCAGAGACCGTTTTTCGTCTTCACATTTTTACACAGATGCGCTAAATTGCAGACATCAATCATTTTGATATTTTTGTTGTTTGATTTTCCATATTTTTTTATATATATACATAAATATATTTTATGATTCGCGCATTGCGTAATCTTGGTGGGTTCTTCTTCTTGGCTTCACACTTAGCGCCTGAATAAAAGGTTTTGATTTTTGGTTTTGGTTTCATGATTGCTGATGCTGCCGCTGCCTGCTGCCTGCTGCCTTTGCTGAAGTTTGCTTTGGAGACTCTCGGCAAGGTCTTGATTAATTTGTTGCCAATCACTTTTCGAGTGTGTGTGTGACAAAACGGCCAACGCAAACACACACACAACACACACACTTGCAGGCGGCATTTAAATCTCAACTAATGTGTAAATGAACAAGCGACGGCCTCTTGGGGTCAAATTTGGCAACATTTCTCATCTGCCGATCGGGCAAAACCATTTAAAAAGTATTATTTTTTTTTGTGTGTTTTCGTATTTTTCAATTTTTTTCCCATTTGCCGCGGCCTAGCGCTTCTTGGCCGTAAAAAAAAAATACAAGTTGCAATTACGCTCCGGCCGGCGGGCAACCTTCACGCATTCCCCCAGATGAGTTGACCCATTCAATGTTAATGATAGAAATTCTATACGGCTAATCAATGCTATGCCAAAGATGCCGAAAAACCGCAGGAAAAACTCTAAGTGAGCCAAAGTTCAATACGAATATCCACAGTCCACAATCCAAAATCCAATCCAATCCAATCAAATCCCATAATTCGAGCTAAGGTCAGCCGCAGGCCATTCTTTGTGTCTGTGTTGTTTAAATAGATTGATTATTTTGTTGCTATTTGTGCCCGGTGGTGGTGGTGGTGGTGGTGGTGGTGGTGGTGGCTCTGTGCCATTGTTGTTCCAACAATTTGCATCTTGATTGTGCCGATGTGTTTGTCTTGCTTTTTGTGTTCGGTGCACGCAGAAATAAAGTTAGTTTGAGTTTTTTAAACTTGAGTTAAGAAAAATTAAGTAACAACAAGGAAAATATTTAAGATTATTTTTAAGGGGAAATGTGAATAGTTTTTGTCTTTTTATTGTTATAAAAATGTATATATTCCTTGGTTTTAGCTTTAATTTAAAAACTATGCACGTTTCCAATATTTGATGTGACTTGCTACTTGGGAAATCTAGTGCAATGCCGCTTAGAGGTGGGAAAAATTCGATAGTGGAGATGTTCGTTATTTCCAAGGGATTTTGAAAGCGATGTTTACAATGTAATGTGTACATTCCCACAAATCTTGTATATGATATTATAAAAATATGTATGAACATATGAGAGATACGCTGGCTTATGAAGCAAACGTATCGAAATCAAAGTATCGATAGTTACAATTCGATAAAAACAGGTAAATCGATAATATTTCTGCTTTATCTATTTAAAAATTATTTTCTGGCCTCATAACATTTTTAAAAAAAGTGGAAAAAGATGTAGTTTTTAAAGTAAATGTATTATTTACTAAGAATTCACATTATATTCATATTAAAAAAACATTTCCTAACTTAACTAATTTTTATTTCTTTAAGTTTTTGGTAAATATGTTATTTTGCCCATAGGAAAATATCATCAAACTAATAGTAATCTCCTATCGAAGGCCATATATATGCAATCATCTTAAAATCACTAATAATTTTCTCTAAGTGTGTATGGCAAACGCATCGCAATGAAGCGGAAGCTGCGATGAATCTGCTTCAGATCTGCTCGAGCTGTCGACGGGTGCTTCCGCGCTCGGGGCAATCTGATCTTGTTTAAAGTTTCGCCTTTTTCCACTGTTTATTTTTGTGGATTTTTGTCTTATTTTCGATCTGGCTTGAACATCTTTTGATGTTTTTATTTTGTATTTTGTATTTTGTATTTTTTTTTGGCTTAGATTATGGAAATGCGGCAGGCAGAAAGGCAACATCTGCGCATGAAAATAAAGCATAAGCCACTCGCCTCTGCCTATTGTAGTTGCAAAAGGTTTTATGTTTCAGCTTAACCGAAGGTCGAGCATCGCATAAAACTGTCAATCAGATTGACTCCGGCTCACGCTGCGTATTAGTAATGTGCGTCGACTACCAGAATCATCTCTGGCTGTGCCGATGATTAAACCAATTTACCCAGAATAGTTTCTTAAGTCATGGGATTGTTTACGCAGCTTCCAGCGGTTTTTGAACCCCAAACCAAGGTCGCAGGCAGGAAGTGCAGTCAGTGTGCAAAAAACCCGAAATCGGAGGCCCATTCAAGGGCGTCAATGTGCAACAACTGGAAATGTAACAAAAACATCGACAACAGCGGATGCAGCAGATGCAAAATGAACAGAGAGAGGGAGAGACAGGTCACTGCGGATGTTGCAAGCATCGAGAGGCGACGAGAACATGAAAGACTTCCCTTTAAGAAGCTCCAACAATGAGGTGTTAATGGGTTTTTAGTAGCCAAAGAAACACTTTAAGAGATCTGGAATATTCTGAGAACAATGAAGCAATTGTTTATGATAATAGGATGTATTTTATATGCAGCAATATAGATTAAAAATAAATAAAAATAGTGTCTACTCTTTTTCTTGTCATTTTCTGCTTATTCTTGGGATTGTTGGTTATTTTTGCATTTAATTTAGTAAATGTATATATTTTTTCTAAGCAAGAAATCTGTTTAAAACTAAAAAGAAATAGGCAAAGAAACTCTTTATTATACTTTTCCGCTTGTTTTTAAGACTTCACATTATTTTCCAGTCAAAATAATATATTTTTTAAGCAACGATGCAGCTTTAACAGAAATAGAAATAAGTTTCAAATAATTTATTTTCTCTAAAATTTATATAAATAGTCTAGAAGCTTTTTTTCTTGTGGTTCTCTTCTTAGAAGTATACTTTTTGTTATAATTTTATTTAATTTAATAATTTATGTTTTAGCCAGCCAATATTATTCATTTTTTAAGCAACATATAAGTTTAAAAATAAATATAAATAGTCTTGAAGCTTCTTTCTGGTTCTTTACTTTTAATTTGCAAGCTCTTTCCTTTTATTTTATTTTAATTACTTAGCTAATTTATATTCCAAATTAATTCCACCGAAAATTGTCACTTAAAATAAAAACGTAAGCCATAAATTTGGTTATAATAACACCTCTAACACATAACCGCCACTTAAATGCAACAAATTAATTGCCTTAAAAGTCACCTGACTTCAAAAACCCATTTAAATATTTCTTTGGAAGCCCGAGTCGAGCGCAGAGCGATCATAAAACTAATTAAATAACACTGCCAAGTGTCCGAAATCATGTGACTCAGACACCTTTGATCTAAGCGTGAGGGAATAGGCCTCACACTTTGCCTCCGCACTTCCTTAACCATTGCATCCTTGATCCACCAGTCACCGAGCTAATGAAAGTTTCCCAACACAGATGTGTTTCGTTTTTTTTTTGGCAACCTGAACTTAACACTCGCCAGCTAAATATGTAATTAATTTGATGTTAGTGTTAATCTGTTGGCCCAACACAATTCACGGCTTTTGCATTCAGCGGCGTCCCGCCCCAAGGCAACTTGACTTCCATTAATAAGGCTAATTAAAATATGCACACAGGGGGGACGAGCCCGAGAGACACAGAAGCTGGGGCCACGCCTCGGCGCGGATCGAATCCGCTTTCAAAATTAGTTCGCTATTAAAGATAGCCATACTAAATGGCAAACAAAAGTGCCACCCAAACAACGCGTCCGAAATCATCTTCATGGTCAATTAGCAGACAACAGAAATATGACAGAAACATAAAAAAAAGGTAACAAAAACGAAGACAGTAAAGAAAAAAAAAACACAGCCAGCGAACGCCAACTGAGGTTAAACATTTAAGCTATCCAAGAGTCACGGGTTCAAATCCCAGTCAAAATGTCAAGTTGATGATGACAATTAAACAGGATTAGCGAGCGACTTGAACTTGCCCCCCCGCCCAGCGAATGACGCATTGCGACAGATTTTGCTTTGGCGACGGAGAGCAACGGCGACGAAGGGGGATTCACTCGCGCAAAAGTCGCACTAAATAAATTACATAATCAAGAGAGATCAATTTGCATATTTATGAGCGAAAATAAAAAGCAAACATAAAACTGTTTTCAGAACAATCTCTATATAGGAGGCGAAAACCCACAGATCCGGCTGGCACCGCCAAGCACACGAGCACGGGGGCAGGCACGAAGGCGGGGGTGTGCGATGAGCTATGGGTCCTTTCCCCAAATCGCCGCCAGTTCATTCACATGGCAATTAAAATAAAAGAAGAAACAGAAACCGAGTTTGTGTAAATGCCAGAAGAAGACGAAACCCATCGAACCACTTTTGGCATTTTTTTTTTTTAACGCGTGCGTGGGGCAGCCAGCAGCAGCGCGGAAGCCGAAAAAAGAAGTCAAATCATCAGCGTTTTAGTGGCATTTCGAAAGGCTTTTCAAGATCAAGGCCTATACAAGAAACCAACAAAAAAAAATAAAGCAGAGAAGAGAAGACAAACACTTTACCAAAAATTGATATATGAAGCATGCCGGAGATGGATGCCAGGCCAGGCCAGCGCGTTGTTTGCATAAATACATTTCGAAATATCACAAAATCTACCGAGCTCGAGTTTCTAGTGCCAGGCACTCGACGTGGCAACAACAACTACTTAATGGATCTGCGGCTATAAAAATTATCAAACTACAGTTTCCAGACCCGAGAGCTCGAGAAGTTGCTTTAAATAAAAAGTAAATAAATAAGAGAACAAAAAAAAGAAAAAGATTGAGGCGCACATAAATATTTATAGACAAAAGTTGTCGTTGTCTAAAGATGTTCTGAGCAACTCATCTCAGAGCCAAGTTGTTGCTGCCGCTGCTGCTGCTGCGGCGGTGGCTGCTGCTGCTAAAGCTTCGCTGCAGCCGCTGTCGACGTCCTCTGTCGCCGCCAAGTCAGCTTTTCAAAGCTGCACAGCGCACGGCGTTGTTGGTGGACGGGCGGCGGCGGCGCGACTATAAAACAGTTTGCTGCTGCCAATTGACTTTTGTTTTCGTTTGCGTCTGGTCTCGTCTGGTTGTCTGCTTTGGACAATTCGGCGACTACAGAATATAGAAACCGTGTGCTCTGTGTGCAGTGTTATTCCAAAAATAGCAAAGCAAAGGTAAGCAGTCGAGCCGAGCCGCGGCCAAGGATATACAGTGTACTCATACTGCATATATCCGTATATACATTATATATACACGTGTGTGTGGACAATCGAAGGACTGTGCAAAAGCCATAATGTGACAAACGAAATAATTGCAAATTAAGATAAAATTCTACAACAATTGAGTGTGCCGTGAGCTGTTCAAGGATATGGATTTACATATATACATTTTTACGGGAAATCGTATGCAAAATAATGATGATAAAAAAAATAGGGTTCCCTTGGAGAACTGGCCAAGATTAGAAGCAATAATAACTTAATTAAAAAAGCTGGCGTGGAGGGTTTTTATAAAACAAGTTCGTTGCCTAAGTCTTTCGTTCGAGAACTTGCTTTAGAAAAAGCAGTTCGTTGCCTAAGTCTTTCGTTTAATAAGCTAGAGAGAAAAGTGCTCGGTGCCTAAGTCTTAGAAGAACCTTCTAAGAAAATAGTTTGTGGCCTAAGTTTTGCGTTTAAGAACTGGATTAGTAAACAGTTCGTGGCCTAAGTCTTTCGTTTTAAAACAAATGAAGAAAATAGTTTGTTGCCTAAGTCTTTTGTTCAGCAACCTACTAAAAAAAAGAGTTCGTTGCCAAAGTTTTTTGTTCAAGAACCTAAAAAACAAAAGAGTTCATTGACTAAGTCTGTCTTTCGAGAACTTACACAGAAAACAGTTCGTTGCCTAAGTCTTTTATTTAAAACATGAGGAATACAGTTCGTTGCCTAAGTCTTTCGTTCAGAAACCCAATACCAAGTCAAAGTTCTTTCGTTTACAAGCAAATATATAAAGATTTTAATGATTTCTTGTACTGATTTCCATAAGAAAGAGCCCAGAATGTGCCTCATAAAATGAAAACTTAAAGACTTAATAAAATAAAGAAAATAAACCTTAAGAAACCTTTAGAAAAAACCCCCACAGCTTCCCACAAAAAACGTGATTTGCGCAAGAGCCCGTGCACATGAAATTTTCCATTTCCATCATCCATAACAGCCGCACGACAAGTCAAAAACACAGGCGATAATGCATAAAGCCCACTCTGTGGCCTGTAATTTGGCCAAAAGGGCACCCACAGCGCGCCGTACATCTCATACTCATCTAGCGAGTATCCATCCACTGGGTATAATTAAATGCATCATCAGCTCAAAGCGTCGCTCCGCTGATTGATTAACATGCATGAAACAAGAAATGGACAAAGCGCCTGATGGACAAATTACACAAAACGCAACAAACGCAACAAATGAACAAACAAAAAGTAACAAAAAAAAAAATAAAACGAAGAAAACTGGCAACAACAAAAGCCAGGCGAAGACATATTGAAATAAATATTTCCCAAGCGCGCTTGAACTCTTCAGTGTTGTTGCTGCTTTTGGAAATGTCGCTGTCGAAAATGAAATCAATAATAAGCGGGCCGCCGCCGCTGCTGCCGCCGAAATCCGTAAACTGAAATCCACATTTCATTATGTATTGTTACCAAATTAGGCGCTGATAAGCGGCGTCGTTAATGATTTATAGTTGCCAAATCGCCGGACAGCAGGCGATCAAATAAATACTGGCGATAAACATCGCAGACACGCAATCGCCGTGGCGCGCATCGAATCCAATTAATATGCAACAATTTCCAACTGGATTCGACATTGGGGACATTGAGCTCCAACTTGCATTTGCATAAGGAGGAAGAAACTGGCGGTGGAGGCTTAATTAAAATGCTGTCGCCTGGCTACGTGGAAGGTTCTAGCCAAAGAGACGCACGCAGCGTCTGAAAGAAGTCAGGCGATAAAAAGTCAATAAAACCAGTTAAGGTCAGCCCCGCGCTTAGGCTTGTGTAATCAACATGTTTGCTGCGGCGGCTGCAGATGCTAAATATATTTATATTTATGAATAATGTGATATGTGCTGACGTCGCTTGCTTGATGCTGATCACGTTGCCGCTGCGCCACAATAAAAATCGAAAATCGAAAATGAAAATAATAAAGATTCAAGTGTCGCGTCGATGGCGATGGCGAGATGGCATCGCTTGTTTGGCGGTAGTTTCTGGTAGTCTCACTGTGGCACTGTGTCAGTGGCCGCCGGGGGCAACCGGTTGCGCATCCTTGACATAAAAAGCGATCTCGATCTCGCACGCCAGCCAGCCAGTCAGCGCCAGCTTACATCTTTGGCTCGCACAAGCCAGTTGGAAATTTATACAGAAAATTGCGTATACGCAAAAGGGCGCGGCACAAGGCGGCAGCGGCATCTTTATCGCCCCGATAATCGTGTACAAATTTATGTTAATGACAACGTGTTAACAATTTGCATATCTGTAGCTGTTGTAGTTGTATCTGACTTGCCAAATTGTCTTCTGTTACTGTTTCTCACCTGCTGTTTTATCTTTTTCCTTTGCAGATGAAAGTCACTTTGGCGTTAGCGACTTTCTGCGTGGTGGCTGCCTGCGCCAATGCGGCCAGAACCTCCACAACCACCACAGCGACCAAGCCAGGTCGCTTCCTCTCACTGCCCGTGCCCGCCAAGTGCGCTAGCCGTAAGTATTATTAACACCCAACCATGCCATTAACCCATCCTCCGCCCAAGTCATTTCGAAAAGTAAAAGTGACGAATGCCGCGAGAATATTAAGCGGCTTTTGGCTTGGCCAAGTTTGCACTTGAAATTGTTTGGCAATGCGACGTGTGGGTGTAACCACAAGTCACAGCTAGAGCAGGCAAGGTCGCTGACGTGAGCTGGGATTTTATATAGTTTGCAGTTTGTGCTCACTTTCTTTGCCCGCCTTTTTCGTAAACAAAAATTCCATTTACTATATATAGAAGGGTTTAAATATCATAAAGTTTATAATTTCCACTACTTAGGGAGTAATAACTCTTTAAAAATTAATTTTGGTTGAGTTAAAGAGACATTTTTGCTTTTAAAATCACTTAAATATATAAATAATTAATCAAGAAAGCTCAAAAACCTAAAAAAGTAGCAATTCTTTTCTCAGTGGGTGATTCGAACTGAACTCAGAGTAATAAAAACATTCTAAAGTATAATTTAAGTCAGTAAAAGAGCAATTTCTTATATTAAAATCATTAAAATATATAAATAAATATTTAAAACAACTCAAACACCTTTAAAAAGATCCCTATATCCTCAGTATATTGTTCAATCTTAGCTCTGTGTAATAAGAATTCTTAAACATTTAATTCAAGTCTTAACATCACTTTAAATTCAATTTAAAAACCAAACAAGTTAGAAACTCTTTAAAAACTAACAAATTCCCTCAGTGTACTATTCGATCCCAACTCTCAATTATATATTTAAAGTGGTTAACACGTAAATGGTTCAGCTGAAGTGGGTTTTCCTCAACTATATCTATCTATCAAGTCATCGCCAGAGATTGCAAGCATTGCATCAGGGCTTCAGGGCAACGGTTGAAGCGGTTGAACAATAGCATCATCGCTGGCTGCATATCCGGTACACTAATGAACACTTTGCAGTTATTGCTAATTAGACAAGCCCTAGTCAGCTCACACTATACTATATATATATATACTATATACTGTATATAGAAAACTGGCCGTTAAACATGCAAGTTAATTTTTTTTGGGGCGTCACCGAGTCGCCTATCCAGTTTTTCGAGGTGCCGTTGAATGCGATTTAGATCTTTCATCTCTTTGGAAAAATTTCCAGTTATACAAGCGTAGCTTTTTTAGGTCTCCCCAAATAGTTAAATCACCTGATTAACAATTCCGACTTAATTACTTGAGTTTTTCCGTCTCTCCCAGGCAGGCAGGCAGCTCTCGATAATTAAGATTTTCTAAATCAGAGAGAGATTGAGAGATGCCAATCGCAAAATGGGGAATGCAGCGTTGATGATGATGATTATTATGCAAGTTTTTGGTTAGGAAAATATATACTCCGAGATGGCTTTTTAGCAAAAATATGTGATTGCCTTGACCCGCGCCACAAAAGGGCCAGAAATGTGAGGAAATTGCCAGAGAGACAGAGCCACGAGACGGACAAAATAAATAATAATGTGCAAACAATGGCAAATAAGGCCATTATGTTGGGGACTTAAGCTGATTTGACGCCCCAGGGGAGTGGTGATTGGTTGCAAAAGTGGCTTAAAGTGCGGCTAATGACGCGTGCCAGCAGCACCAGCAGCGGCAGCGGCACCATCGGCAGCTGTGGCAACAGGCACTGTTTTTGTTACCTCTTTTCAAGCTAATCAAATGGAAGCTGCCATGGGCTTCACTCAACTGAAACAAGTTCGAGGATGCAGCAGCGGCGGGGGCTTCCCCATTGTTGTTCCAAAGAAAAACAGCAAGGCAAAGCCGAACCTTTTGACACAGCGCCACGAAAGGAAAGCGGAGGCGCAAAAGCAAAGAAGCATGCTGCATAAATCGCACAGATTGCGTAACTCGAAGCCGCCTCCCGCCGCCATCAGGGGGGAAGTTGTGTAAGGCCCGGGGCAAAGTCTGTTATTTTTATTTTTTGGCGCTACTTGCTTTAGGTTTTTCGGTTTTTTTCCGCCCAATGATGGGGCAGGCTCCGAGACATTGCACTGCGGACGCCAACACTGAAGATGAGACTGCAGTTGGCAGAGAGGAAACCGGTTGGCAAAGACCACACCCACGGGGGGAGAAATATATATTCACAAACTTGACACTATTTGGGAGGTATTTTTAAGTGGAAAAGGGGGGTAATATTAATATAAATAAATATATTTTAGGAATTTAGAGAAACCTCAAGAAACTGTAGATATTTTTAAGGATTTTTAAGACTTTTATTTATTAAAGAATCAACTATATCCCCAATCTTTCGCTTTTAGATATCTTTAAGTACTTGCAGTTAATATAAAGAACTTTGGATACATTATATACATCCAATACCTACCCATATACCCTCTTAAATCCTTAGTAGCCCCCTCTAACCTCCAATCTGATCTCTTCCAGGTCCCAAGGAGTTCTCCTATCGCGGCAAAAACATGTTCCTAACCACCCACGTGCCCGCCTTGGCCAACAAGAAGGTCGACTGGCTTGATGGCCGTAACCTGTGCCGCGAATACTGCATGGATCTGGTGGCATTGGAGACCCAAGAGAAGAACAACCTGATCTTCCGTGTCATCCAGCAGAACGATGTGCCGTACATCTGGACGGCTGGCCGTATCTGTGACTTTGCCGGCTGCGAGAACCGTCCCGATCTGGAGCCCAAGCATGTCTATGGTTGGTTCTGGTCTGCAACTCGCGAGAAGATCCAGGCCACCAACCGCATCCCACAGGGATGGGGCTACAATCCCTGGTCCCAGACCGGACACAAGAAGCGCCCGCAGCCCGATAACGCCGAGTACGACATCAACCAGACCAAGGAGCAGTGCCTGTCCGTGCTGAACAACGTGTACAACGATGGCATCGCCTGGCACGACGTGGCCTGCTACCACGAGAAGCCCGTGATCTGCGAGGACAACGAGGAGCTGCTGCGCTATGTGGCGGCCACGAATCCCGGCATCCGTCTATAAGCGGTTCGCGCTGTTTGCCTAATTTTAAAGCTACTTATTATAATATTCCTTAAACACCACGAGTTTTTGTATCATTTTTGTTTATGTATGATGTGCGACGGACGGACGACGTACGAGAACGGAAGAAAGCAAGACAAATAGACTTTAGAATTTACAAATTCCCGATCTTACCACCTACACGAATACTGTCATCATTCCCAGCACCCACTATCCACTATCCTATGTATATCTCGTTTCGAAACTGCCAATTGCGTGCGTAGAATCCCCCATTTCCGTGGTAAACAATTGCGTTGTTTCGCAGACGCTTCCCCTTTTTAACTTGAATATATATTTATGGAGCAATCGCGGTCTTAAACTGCGGGAGCAGCTAGCTTGTCCTGCCCCAGCAGGACATTCGGAATCTCTTTAGTATTTTGTTCGAGACACTCACATGTTCTGCCACCCCACAAAAAAGAGATTGAATAAAAATGTTTGAAAAAGATCCCATTAAAAAAAATTAAAAATTAAATTAATAACTGACTTTTATTGGCGATGCCGGCGATGATATCCGTTCGAGTTGCGATCCTCTCTGCTATGTGATCCTGAGGAGCTGCGATCTCTTCTGGAGTTTGCCTCAGCAGAGGAGCTGTGATCTCTTTTGAAGTTGGTGTGGGAGGAACTGCATTCTCTCTTGGAGTTTGTTTGGGAGTAGCTGTGTTCTCTCTTGGAGTTACTTTGGGAGGAGCTGCGATCTCTCTTGGAGTCTGATTCAGAGGAGTTACGTTCTCTCTTAAATGTAGTTTGGAAAGAGTTGCGTTCCCTCTTTGAGTCTGATCGCATGGAACCTCTATCACGACTTGATCTGGAATGGTATTCCGAATGATGTTGTCCTTTGAGATCATTACTTCTTCTTGGAGTCTTGGATTCCTTGGAGTTCTCCTGTTGCGGCTCAGGACTCTCAGACCAGCGCCAGTTCCTGCCATGCTCTGCCTGATCATCCCAACTGTTAAAAAAAAGAGTACAAAATCCTTAAAACCAGCTCTGAAATATTTTTAAAATAAATCCTTACCTGGGCTTCTTGGCTGTGGGAGTCTGACTAGAGTTCCGCTTACTCTTCGGACCCGTAGTGTACTCCAGTTCCGTGTTAAACAGATTATCCTTGTTGCGAAACAAATGCAGATAGCCGCACTTGTTACCTTTGGGACATATACGTGTTAAGGACAAACCTTTAAGAAGCAATAAATTGTGATAAAGAAAAGGGATTTATATGGTTTTTTCTTGTAGAACTATGGATTAGGTGTTATTATTGGTTGTCAAAGGATACGGCTCTTCTGGGCATACAGCTCACGTACCGCAAACTGCACCACGCCAGGTTTTTAGGTTGGAGAACTCCACATTGAGGCGCTTGCAGGCATAGTAGCGTCCCTGGAGATTGGTAAAGGCGCGGAGAGCGGAGCTAAAAAGGGAAATATGTTTATGGATTAAAAATAAGTAAGCTGGGATTTTTTAAAGGTTTAAAATATAAGAAAAGTATTTTAAGAAATAGCTAATGTTAAGAAAATTTAGCAGAGATTAACGATACAAAATATTGAGGCATTTATGGTAATTAACAGACTTATCTACCGATTGAGAAATTTTGCAGACATTTAAGATGTCAAAAGTCTTATTAAGTTGCATATTATACAATATAAGCAATTTGCATACAAGTTAACCCTTTTTTACATGCAAGCATTGGGAATTAGTCGTGACAAAGTCACTGAATTTGCATAGAAACAATTGGAATTAAGTATTTCTTTAAGAAATAAATTATAAATAAACTCCCAGACACATAATTCTACTAAAAATAATTATAAATAAATTGTTAAACAAATATTTTGTCTAGAAAAAACCATAAATTAGTTTCCAGACAAATATCTGGCACAGAAATAATTATAATTAATTAACCAGACAACTATAACTTCTCCAAATAAACATAATTAACATTCAGATCCCCCTCTACAAACCGTTCGTCGCTGTATTCCACAAAGACATGACCCCGCAGGTGCTCCAGGGTATTCCGCACAGTTCTAAAGTTCACAATGGTCCCAAACTTCTGCAGTTCCTCAATGGCATCCGCAAAGAACTCATCGTAGTCATGCCTCAAATCCTGCTCCGTCAGCTCCAGCTGCTCGTCCGCCCCAGAATACTCGTTGCGCTGTCTGGGTTGCTCCTGCAGCAGGGAGTGGCTGAATAAGTGACGGATGAGCAGGATGCGGGCCAGCATGGGACGGCGGTGGTTAAAGGTGCAGCTATGGCCATAACGGCAGCAGTTTGTGCGGCTGAAGAACTCGCATGGCCGCTCCTCGGGATGGGTTTCCAGTACGCGCAGGAGATGCTGGGGGGGTTGCTCCACGCTCGGATCGTTGAGATACTCCTCCATGCTCTGGATCATGGCCTCGAATTCGGCGGCAGCCTTGGCCGTTCTTTGCAGGTGCTCCTCGCGCTGCTTCTTCAGAGATTCCTCACGCTTCGCCCGCTCTGTGGCCTGCTCCTGCTGCAGGCGCTCCACTTCCTCTTGCTGCTGCCGCCTCTTAGCCTCATCGATGCGGAATTGCTGCTGGGCGATGGCCTCGCGACGCAGCCAGGCTTCTTCCGCCTCCTGCTGCTCCCGCTCGGCGGCCAGGCGCTGGAATTCTTCGAGTTTCTCCTGGGTTCTGAGCCATTTCTGGTACTCCGGATCGGCGTGTCTCAGGGTTTCTGCATCCTCCTCCTGTTTGTCGCGTTCCTTGGCTGCCTTTTGGCGACGACGCTGTCGCTGCTTCTTTTTGGTTGATTTTCTCCTAGCTCTGGACATTGTTTAATTATTAAATTTAGGGAAAATACGAATTTATTTACCTTTTTCCCGGCATTTTGGCAAAAACAAACAATGAGCAGCTGTGACGCAAATATGAGTAATGCCCTAAAACGGAACAAAATGCGTTTTATGAAAAGGTGTTAAAAAATACCGACAATGTAAGGTAAAAATTGAGGTAAAATTAAGGTAAACTGCTTGTTGCACTGCTTGTAGAAAACTAAAGATTTCAAAACTGGTATACTTCCGTTATAATGGTGCCAAGTTTTATTCAATTTTACGACACCAAGTTTTGTACTGTTATATTAGCAAGCAACACGTATCAAAACTGGCATACGTTATCATTGTGCAAAGTTTTATACAATTTTATGATACCAAGTTGTGTACTATTATAAAGTCTAAGCTGTTATACGTTATCGTGGTGCCAAGTTTAAAAAATGTTTATTACACAAAGATTAGTACTATTATATTAACAAGCAACATATTTCAAAACTTTTATACATCCGTTAAAATGGAGCCAAGTTTTATTCATTTTTTTGACACCAAGTTGTAAACTATTACATTGGCAAGCAACACAATTCAAAACTGTTATACATCTGTTATAATGGTGCCAAGCTTAAAACATTTGTATAACACCAAGCTTAATATTTTCTATTAGAAAGCAACACACGCTATAAACAAACTTGTATACACCATTATGCAACCAAGTTTCCCAAATCCCTCACTGCCATAAATTCGAATGGATAAAAGTTTTCCCGCCTAGAGCTTTTCCACCACGCTTCATGGGGAAGTGCTGGCGAGCCGAGCTTTGTTGCCGCAACATTCGAAAAACCAACCCCTCAAATGGGGAGAATGTTGCTCGAGAGAATGTTGCTCGGGCCGAAGATGCGAAAAAAAATCAAATTCAGTGATAAAGTGAAATTCGTGCGCGTTGGTTCACGTTCACATTATACACTTCGTGTGTGTCCGCTCTCCCGCTCTCCTCTCCGGCCAAGCTACGGTGGTCGTGAATTCTGCGTGTGCTCTTCGGATCGGAATCCGAATCCGGACAACGTCACCGGATCGTTTCTGCTGTGTGTGTGCGTGTGCATGTGCGTGGGTGTGTGTGTTTGCGAGGGAAAAACAACAACAAAAACAATCCGTAGTTTAAACTGCAGAAACTAAGCCAAAAAACAATTCTCGCGGCACAATTTGATATTTAGATAAATTAAATAATTCACGCCGCCGGCGAGCTAACGTTAGTGTGTGTGCCTATCATCATCTCACAGGAATTGCCATAAAAAACACACACACACACACACATTTGGCTAATAATAAGTAGTAATAATAAAATAGGAGTAAAATTCAATAATAATCGGGAATGGCCATCGCAATGCGACGACTAATTGGATTTATGCTGAATTTGGCAGCACTAACAGGTGAGTGACTCCGAAAACTGATGAGCTGCACGGCGGAAAAATAGTGATAAGAATGTCAAATGAACAGTAATTATTATCATAAGTAAATAAATCAATTTATTTGTTTTTAAAAGTAAGAAAATTGTGATTTTTTAGAAAGTAAGTAAATTAAACGGAATAGTTAGAAAAGCATTGGGAAGCTGAGGTTAAAAAAAATACGAAAATTTCTAAATTAAAATAGGATATTGTTAAAAAGAAAAATGTTATAATGGAAAATAAATATTAAAATAAATTAAATAAATTTAAAAAAGTATGATAAAAACAAAGAAAATTCCTGACATAACATTAGCAGAAAGCATTAATATATATAATCCTCTGCTGGACAATTTCAAGATTTCAATAGTTAGATCTCTTTGGGAATTTTAGTACAAATAAGCATTTAGTGAGTCGATGAATAAGTTGTAGAAAGAAAAAAAAATGAATAATAATAAAGCAGAAGAGAGAGAACTTAAGATTTTACATCAGCAAAAAACATCAAATTTTTTATGATATTTTAAAATGGAAAATATTGATTTTAAGTTGATAATTCACCCCTTCTATTTTTCTATATTTCTATAAATAAGAATTTTATTAAACTATTCCCTTGGAGACAAGGTAAACTTAATTTGATATTTAATGTATTACTTATCTATTATTTTATGAGGAATTAAATTCGTGAGATTTAGAAATAAAGATAACAAAGATCATCAGATAAGCTGAATATAACTTGGTTAGAATTATACTAAGCTTGTCATATATTTACAACTTTTGATAAGCAAAACGACTTAGCACATGATTTTCACGTAAGCAAAATCTGTCAGATAAATATATCAAGATCTTAAGGCAAAAAAATCGTATGTCTGTCTCAGAGGTTTAAGTATATATTTATTATGAACTTATCTTTGAATTTACAGAGTCTAAAAAGGTTCTAGGCTTATGTAAATAAATTAAATGAATATTATAGTTTGAAGTAAGCAGATGTTAATAGCCTTTAAAGAGTGAAAATGCAAAGATGAATTTATTATAATCGAGGCTATGTATCTTAAACTAAAGTTAAAAAGAAATTGCTTTCGAAAAAAGTATCGCAATATCTTTTATAAAGTTTCTCATTTCAAATGCTAGGTTTGCTACACATTTGATTAGCATTGACCCCGTTTTAGATTTCAGTGTTACATTGTGCGGTAAGCGTGGTGCCACCTATAAGGGCTAGCTGCAGGTACAGATATAGGGGCAGTGGCAGGGGCAGGGGCAGAAGCGCTCTTCCCAGTTACGTTCTGCGTTTTATTTTCGGTCTCATGGACACCGACAGCGGAGGCGACACCGACACCGTTTATTATGTTCTTGGCTCGCCGTCGCGTCGGACAGTTACGAGTTACGAGTTTTTAGTTCGAATTCATAATGTGGTTGTTGTGGTTGTTGTGGTCTTCCAGCAGGCCAGGCAGGCAGCAGTCTTCTTCCTCTCCTTATGGCCGTTACGTATTTATCAATATTTGCTTTTGGTATTTAGTTTTGTGGCTCAAGTGTTTCGTGACTAATAGAAAATCGATGGCACATTGTTGCACATTTCGCTGGGCATTATGAAAGCACTACTCTTTTGAGCTTGAGTATCTGAGAGATACAAGAGTGTGTATCTCTCAAAAGCCAGCAGCTGGTAGTTTTTTTTTTTCTTTTGCTTTGGTAAAGTTCCACGTCAGTCAACGATGTTTGCTCTCCGGTCTTTCGATCAATTTCCACTGCCTAAAAGCCGTCTAAGGGGTGTTAAGCCGCTCTCGAATGGCATTTCCATTGGACAACTGCCACTTGCCTCTGACGATGTCTGTGCGGCTGAGGCCTCTGTGATGTCAGTGATGCCTCTGATTCTCCATGGGATTCTGTCCGGGGACTCGGCACTTCAATCTGCATGCTCCACATTTATGTGGCGCTGCGTTTTTGGCTCTTTTGCCTCCACTTTCTTTGATTTCATCCCAGCCACTCCCAACACTCGCCGGCCACGTCCTTGTTCTGGTTCTCTTTTACCCCGCTGGTCCTCGCAAATATTTAATTTAAGCCTGGTGACATCTCTCGCTGAAAGGGTAACAATAATTTGTAGTGAATTTGGTGGGAAGTATTTATATTAATTTAGGAAATTATTTTCATAAGATGTATCTTCTTGCTTTTCTGTAATTAATAGACTTATTAATAAAAGGCAAATAAGTCTCTCAATACAAAATAAATTGAAGTGGAAGACTCACAAAAGTTGCCTTAGTTTCTACTTGAAAGCATCACTATTAATTTAAACAAAGTTAGTGAAAGAAACTAAATAAGACAGCTCATTTAATAAATCTCCCAGAGCTAAAGGACTCTCCTCAGAGGGTAGAAAAAGCGCTGCATCTGCACTTGCTTTTATCCTTCTCGCCAGCGGCCTTTTTGCACCCGGACTCCCGTTTATTTCTGTTGCTGTGTCCCACTTGCGGTTTTGTTTAATTACGCATATTACTCCGCCTTTCCCTTGCCACTGCGTATCATCCCCATCCCAATCCCAATCGCAATCCCAGCTTCAGCTACCATTGCTGGGTCCTGTTTCTGGTGCTGTTGCTGTGGTCACTTACTGACGAGGACGAGGAGTGTCTTTGGTTGGGATCTCTTGAGGCTTGTCAACGGCAGGGAGCCGGGTATTTCCGGAGTGGGGCTGCGGGCGGGGTCGAATTGCTCTGCGGTTGTCAAGCATTTCCGCCGGGGACACTCAGATGGGGTTGTGTGACCGAACAACTGGCTCGAAGCTCTCAGCTCGCAGCTGACCAACTGGCTTAGAGGGTGCTACTGTCTGGCCGTGAAGCCAAATCGGGCTGGTTAATTACTTTGCGGGTGGCGGGTGGTGGAGGGAGGAGATGTGCCTCGTATTTATCATATTTACTCAGTGAATTCAGCAAATTAAAATCAATATGATGCCTGCAGCAGAGGCATTGGCATCCATTAATTATACAAGCGGACTGTGGATGCTACTGCTGCTAATGAGGTAAAGTGTCGACAGCAACGCCCTCAGCGCAAAAAAGTGTCCCATTACTAGCGTCCGGCACTGTGCGCCGCCGGCCTTTTAATTGAGGGAAAGGTCAGCGTCGCATCGATTTTAATGCAGCGCAAAGGGAAAATAAACAGCGGAGATACTATGGGAACTGGACTGGGATTTTGTTATAAATTTGTTTTAGAAATTTGATGATTAATTTTAAATTTAAAGAAAACCTTTGATATACAAAAATATAACGCTTTGAAAAGCCATAAATAGGTGTCCAAAAGTTTTACTTCGTGCAAAGAGCAAATTTTCCCTTTTAAAAGGGATTCCGAAACCTAGGGATTTCTATATTTTAAGCTCAATTCAATTTAATTAAATTGTCTTTTAGAAACATCATAAATATTAAATAATATATTTCTTCCACAAAACCGACTTCCTAAAATTTATTTATACAATAAATACGCTCTCCTTAAATCGATAAAATAAATAAAACTTTTAGAGGATCAAGGATTTAATTCTAAGAATTAAATCTAATTCATTTTTCATTTTTTTATACCCTTGCAGGGTATTATAATTTTAGTCAGAAGTTTGCAACGCAGTGAAGGAGT
>JAEIIU010046796.1:0-14583 GCA_018874675.1 Drosophila baimaii
CCGACTCCTCGGACTCTCCCCTTACGGGCATCGATGATCGCTTGGGGCTAAGTCCGCCCGTTTTCTCAGATTCGTTTATTTTCGGCGCCGACTGGTCAAAGGTCGTGATGTGACGGGCAATCGAATATGTTAATGGCGATTACTCACCTTTGACTTTTTGGCTAATGGTCCTCGCTCCGATTCCTCCGACTCCTCGGACTCTCCCCTTACGGGCATCGACGATCGCTTGGGGCTAAGTCCGCCCGTTTTCTCAGACTCGTTTACTCTAGGCGCCGACTGGTCAAGGGTTATGGTTGGTGTGACAGACAATCGAATATCTTAACGGCGATTACTAACCTTTGAATTTTTGGCCGATGGCCGTCGCTCCGATTCCTCCGACTCTTCAGACTCCTCCGACTCAGCCCGCCGGCCTTTCCTGGACCTACTTTTGCCACCACGAGGGCTGCCCGCTCTCTCCGACTCGGATGTGGCAGGAGGCTGATCGCCGTGGAGGGCCTGGCGCAGTTCCTTGAGCTGCCGGCCCAGCTGCTTTCGGAAGTCGTCCTCTTGGCTGCTGAAATTGAGCACATCATCGCCGGTCAGCAGCTGCAGGAATCTTGGGGGCACGGGCCGGCCGCTCAGGAGAGAGAGCCTGCCATTGAGCAGGCGGCCGAGCAGCTCCAGGCACTTGGACGCGGCCCCGCCGCCGGAAGTTGCCTCTAGCCGCGAGGCCAGGACCTCCGCATCCAGGCTCCGCTTGTAGAAGCGTTGGGCGCCCAGTAGCCGGGATCCCGTGACGACGCGCAGCGAGATTCTGCTTACTCCGCCCGACCGATGCATGGTTAATCGGATGGATGTGGCCTTTACTATTCCTTTACTATTTTTTTGGTCAAGCTCGCGCTTGTTTTACGTTGGTTAAATTGCTTTTTATGGTTGCTATTATAGGGCTGTCTCGCGTACTATTAGATAATCTGTTTTATTTGCGTACGTTATCTGTGGCGTGTCGCGTTGGATGATTGTGTCCACAGTTCACTGGGAAAAGTACGAACGCACCAAGCTCTGTCGCGTGGACAACGAGAAATTCCGAATTTTTTTATTGTTTTTTTTTTAACAAAAAATTTTGAGAGGCAGCAACAAATTTATTTTCGAAAATGAACCGAGAAATGTGTTGTCTTAGAGTCGGTGTCCGGCTAACGACTGATGATCTGGGGTTCTGAGTCGAGCTCCCCAGATCTCCAGACAGCTGACGCGTGGGGCCATGCCTACCAGGGTTGGTTCACCCGCCTACTGGGCTTCGGTTCCATAAAACAATTGACTTTCTAACCGTTCATAAAAATCGCATAAAAATGCCCGGATTTTGGGTAAGGGAAAATAAAATGGGAAAGTTAACAGCATTTTCGGAGGAAAAACAAAAAAAAAGCAACACAAAAAAAACGGCAATTTAATGCGACAGAAAAAGGATTTGCTGGGGTTAGAATTCGTGCGAAATTGCATCTTTTATGAGGCAGGGTTTTTGGCACGTAACCCTAGCGTTAACCCTAAGCCGTAAACCGATTTCCCTGCTACCTGCCACGCCCTTGTGTCCCCTCGCCCCTTTTTTAGTTAATTATGTCATTTGGCGTAAGTCAAGGCTGCAAAGTCAATTGCGGAAAATCGGTAAAAATGTGACACAAACGACCCGAGAAAATTCCATAAAAATTGATGGGTACGAATGTCCATAAATGGTAGAGGAAGAAATGCAACTGGAATTGCAGCCCCGAAGCGAGTAGAAAAAACAATTTGTTGTATACAAGAAATGGCTATATTTGAGAGACTTAATATTATATCATTGATTATTTAATCAGCACGTTACTAATATTCTTTGTACTTTAAAAACTTACTTTTCTTTTTGGATAAAAATAATACTGTTAATCCAATTTCTCTCCATTCGTTATTTACTTCATATCCGTTAATATGCCTGATCGGCCGTATTATAAAATCAATTGTTTGAGAACTTGTATAATTATTATAGTTTATTAAAATGCTGCCTAATTATTTGTAATATTAATAGTAATACATGTTACCGTGCGGGCTGACATAGTTATTAACAACTTTATTAATACACTGTGATGGTTTTTAAACTTGTAACTCAGATGGTATGCTTAAGGATTATTACCTTTACATCAACTTGCTCTTATTATTTTCCAATATATATAGTTTAAGATTGTTATTATGAATCCGGTAAAACAATATCTATTTGTTATATCCCTAAGTATTATGCAAATTGCATTGTTTTGCTTTTTACATGATTATGTGTTAGGAGGCATCTCTATGGCTGTCATACAAATACAAAAAATTCAGCTTGAAGCCTTAATGGCTTGTTAAAGCCACGGCTTAACCAAATGAAGATGGGAGAAATCCCGATATATTTTGGAGAATTTTAAAGGCTTATGTGTAAAGTAGTGAGTACGGCAAATGACAAAAAAAAAAACATTTTTCAGAACAGGATTCCGAAATTGCATAAAGTGATCTTTGCTGCTTACTTTCTATGTACATTTAACAAGCGCAGCAGGACGCGGAGGGTCCAATATCTATCAATTCAAGAGTCCCGCAAGATAGAAGAGTACAAATCGAGTGGGAATGGCAACAATATAAACGAAATTGACTACGGAGATTACAACTAAGAGAAATGCCTAGATACGTAGTCGACATTCTCAGCGCAAACTCTAACAAATACTTCGAACACCGAAAAAAGCCAGTCGGGCAGTGCAGCTCATCACGAAATGTGAACCAGACAGAAATGAAAAACCACATACATAAATTTTGTTTGCAACGTAGTGAAGGAGTCATATCCGACCCCATAAAGTATATATATTCTTGATCAGAATCACCAGCCGAGTCGATCTAGCGATGTCCGTCTGTCTGTCTGTCCATCTGTCTGTCTGTCCGTCTGTCTGTCGGTTTATATGCAAACTAGTCTCAGTTTTTGAGCTATGTGGCTGAAACTTTCAGCATAGTCTTATATCTTTTGCAAGCAGTATATATATCGGAACGGCTGGAATCGAACTACTATATCCTAAAGCTGAAATGGGAACGATCAGGAAAAATGTGCATATTTTTTCTATTTTAACGGTATTCAAATTTAACTTTATTTGTGCTCCTATCATATTAATACAGTCAAATCATAGGAAAGATCGGTCTAAATTCACATTTGACATATGAATTTTACATTTTACATACAGTTTACATTATAAATTATACACGCTCTTTTTAAACAATAAGAGCACTTTGTAAAAATGTTCATTAAAATCGGCCAGCTATATTTGATAGCTACCGTATAAACACATATGCGAAACAGGGCGTTTCCTGTAATTTATGCTCTTAGTATCAAAATCTTGTTTAATTAGTTATAAATTATCTGCAAGGGTAAATCAACTTACTTACTTTCATAATTGTTTTTTACTCACATCTGCGAGCTCATTCTATTTTTAGATATTTTTGCTTTCAACTTTGTGAGAGCGGACTATTCAAATCGCACACGTCGAGATATTGCGTTATGGATCCTGATACTAGCTGAAGGGGCACATACTTAGATTAAATACACTTTTCTATACATTCTTTCTATCCACTCATGGAATTCACAATAAGGATATTGTATAAATATTAAACAAAGTCACGTAATATTATTGATTACTAAGAAAAAACGTAATTTAAGAAATATATCCATTAATTTTTTTTAATTACAGGAGCTGAATGAACGTTATCTCGAAAGATTATTATGCATCTCGTTCATTAGAAACGTTATGGAAGCCATCATTTTAAATTGAGAGTTCAAACGAGGAAATGTACTACTGCCAAGAATATCGATGAATCTTCCTGATTTGCTATTTGAATTGAATTAAATTTGGTACATTTTGCTTCTCCCATATGAAGCGTCAAGCTTGTTTGTATTGTCCAAAAATATTATGCATTTCTTGGCCCTAACGAACCATCGATTGATTAAAGCGTTGGCTGGCAGGAGTTTTTAAATGAAATTAGGGTGATGGGAAGATCGGTGGGCCAGAAGGTATTTCTATATATTCATTATTGTTATTGGGGCACCTTAGTTTTTCTTAGGCCTACATAAATCAGGCGATTCTTGGACAGTATCACCAGTGGTTTCTGTGCTAAAATAAATGAAAAACATAAAATTCGCTCGGTCTCTCCTCTCTTAAAACCGCCTTGTGCGCACAGTTCTACCCTCTAGTTAACCCATTCTCGCCAACATGTTGTCGTCAGTGTCCAGGACAATTTGCCTGCAATATTGCGTTGACAGCCACGAGAAATAATAGCCCAACAATTCCTACAATTTATGAGTTTTGTGAAAAGCGGCAAAGGGATGAAGGGCATAAGGGGAAATTCCCGGCAAGGGTTACCAAAAAAATGTGTGTAGCATACTTAAGCGGGCGTCTGTGGGCGGCTGCTGAGCGAAACAAGAAATAAAATATAAAAAAAGAAAAGAAAGAGAAGGGAAAGAAGGGGAGCAAAAAAAAGAAAAGAGAAATCACAACCAAAAATCATAAATTCGGCATGTCTAATGACAATTTGCCAGCTCCACATGAGGGGAAAAATAAAACGTTGAGAGACAATTTTTATCGTTTTGATTTTGGATTCTGTGACGTCGCTGCTGCCCCTTTTATGTTGGCTCATAAAATTCGTTTGCTGTTCGGTTTAAGGGCCCCCGGCCCTGGGCCTTGGGTCTTGGACTTCAAAACATGGCGACGCCTCATGGACCACAGACCAATTTAAAAATGACGCAAAGTTCCCGGCCTAAAAATATTTTTGACCCCACTGGCCAACCCTTCATTGATTTTAACTTTATACTTTGGTATTTTTAAGGGCTTTATTTTTGGTAATTAAGGAACTTAATAATTTGGACTATGAGTGGAATGTTTTATAAGCTCGAGTATGATTTGCAAGGGAGATAAGCTCAGGAGGTATATACTTTCAGAAACATTTCGATTATTTCAATGGATATATTCAGTTGCCTCGGTTCCCTAACAGACACCAATTTCAAATAATTAAATCAAGGCTTTTAAACAGGATAAGCAATATCAACTATCCTGGCAGCTGTTAAACGTGGACACTGAGGACATTTATAAGGCCAAACGGCTGCGCGATGCCAGACGCATCCGCAGTATAAATCAAACCCGTCCGAGGATCTCTCAAACACTGGTGATCCCATTGTGGTAGTGTGGAAACGGATTCGAGTAGTTGGCGAAGAGGATGAGTTGCCATAACTCATCCGGCGGAGTTCTCGGCCACTGTTTCAGGCCCGAAATGAAGCAATCAGGGCCCAGAAAATGGTAACAGCCCCGGGTAATTGTTGTTTGGCATTTGGCCGATGATGTCACCACACACGGAGACCCCGGCATTGTCGTTTCCTCTTCCTGTTCTCTCTGGGAACCCCCATATAAGTATATGTATTTGGACATTGTCTATTCAGGCTCAGCTCGAGACGTTTTACTATTGTTTACGGCTGCCTCTGTTTCTTCTGTCTCTTGGCAAACACACACAGAGAAAAAAAAGATCCAAATCCTATTACCGAACAATTATTACGCTTTGAAAACTATACAAAATAAAAAGTTCAGCCCGAAGTTAATATTGATGAAAATTGTCATGGTTATCGAACGTTTAATCATCGAAACATGTCGGTTACAATCGATCACTATCGAGGTTATTGTTAATAAAAATTTTTATTGTTATCATCTTCGAAACATATTGTCCGCAATCTTCAACTATCGATGTAATATTTATTATTAGAATATAAATAAAAATTGTACTGGTTATCGACCGTTTAATTACCGAAACACAATGTTTGCAATCGACAATTATCGACAGAATAAATGTTATTAGAAACCCAGATGTGCTTTCTATAAACTCACTCATGCCCATTTAATTATTTCAAAAAGGTTCTTGTATCTCTACAAACCACAAGTTATTCTCTGTGTGCATCGAATGTCCAAAAGTCCAAAACCCGAAATGAGAACCGAGCCCATTGTGGCCAAGGCACTTTAGGCCATTCAGTCGCAGTTTCAGCTCCTGGGTGTTCCCTTCCACAATGCCACAATGCCCCCCTCGAAAATCCCCTTCGCAGCGCATTTAAGTCCCGATAAATACGCATTTGATTTGGGTCCCCAGAAGGACAGAAGATAATAGAAATCGAATGGAAATCGGTTCAACTTATTAAATCAACCCTTTGGCCGAGTCCCTTGTTTACCAAAACTATTAGCTCTANGGTTTGGCAATTCGGGGGATTTGCGGCCACTGGCCATTGAAAGTTTCTCGGGTGCGGGGATGAAGGAAAATCCCCAGCAAAACAAGGGCTAATGGGGAAGTTGCAATACCTTTCGTATACTCTTTCTTTCGAGTACTTTAACAATTCTAAACAAAAAGCATCCTTCTCTTGAGAGGTAACTAAATCTAAATGATTAACATACACATTAAGGTAAATTGACTTTACTAACTTAATTTTACCTTGGGAGTGGAAGCTACCCTTTGGCAGAGTATCGATGCAAAGAGCGACATAAAAATAAGCATAAAATTAAATGTGCCACATTGAGGAATGGACAAGGAGTTGGACCCAAGGGGTTAAGGCGTTAAGGGGTTAAGCACGGGGTCAGCGTGAGGCGTTTAAGTTGATTTCGTTTTGAATGCTTATTTTATTGCGTGGAAAATGACGCCAACGTGGCCAAGAAATGGTGACTGTCCCATTTTGGCCATGGCAAGGTGGATTGACTCGGCTCGGCTGGGATTGGATTGGATTGGATGGGATGGGATTGGACTGGACTGGCCTGGCCTGGCCTGGCCTGGATGGCCAGTGGACTTGGCTCCAGTCGCTTTTATGGCCGGCGATTGTATCGGGAATTTCGTACGCAATAAAATTCAAATATACTTGCGATAAAAATCAAATCTTGTTGGACATTCGAGGCTCCATTTCCCCCATTTCCCAGCTCCCAGATTTCCAGCTCAATTTTCTCTTACTGCCAGTGATTCGCTTTTATTGTGTCTCCATGTGTGCGGGAATAGATTGAATTAACAGCATAGAGGATAATGACGGCCAGCAGGAAGGAATGTTGTCCCATTCAAAAGGAATAATTAAAATTCGGAAAAATAACTCCAAGACATTGCATTCATACGTTAAAATCGGCCTTAATTTGGAGGTAGAAACATAATATAATAATATTTAATTTTTGCTGTCGACGGTTTCAGTCTGGTAGGCAATGTCGCAACCACTTCCTCTTACTCGAAACTAAGATGATTACCTCTTCTCGAGAGCAGGAAGGTGAAAAAGTTAAAGAATCAATTGCCCTGGCTGGGCAAAGATTTCAAAAAGAACCGACTCTGGCCAACAATTCCAGGAAAGTGACCAACTGCGGTTAGTGATAGGCCGTTGGTTTGGTTTCGTGCTCAATTTCTGTCCTGTTTCTGTTTCTGCTTCAGTTTGAGGACAGTTCGGGATACTAATGAAGTGCTCTCCAGTAGTATCTGCATCCGAGACTGGCCCTGTATCTGTATCTGCTGCCATATCTATATCTGCTGCCAAGCCCCCGGGGCGTTGTCGGATGCATTTGGCAAATAAAACACCTACCGACAAGCCAGCATGCCGTCTACACAAAGGGGCCAGCCAACTGCAACTGTTGCCAAAAAATAGGAGAAGAAAAACCAGAAACTGAAGAAAAATGTGCCCAAACAGTAGGAGCCCAGGACTCCGTCTCGAAATAGAATTCGAAGTCGGACTGGGACAGGGACTGGAACTGCAGGGCAATTAGAACATTATCAGGCGGCAATAATCGGCTCGTTTGCACCCAAGTGTCGTTGTCCTGCTGCCTTGTCGTAATAATAAAAGGACCCTCTCCTCCTCGTGGAGCAGTGGAAAAACAACAGGACATCTCTCGTCCTGTCTGTCCCCTGTGCGATAGCCCTTCCCGAAATGCACTGCCAGAACCGTGCCCGGGGAAAGCCAGCAGATAGGCAGGCGACATTGTCGGCGGCGGCAGTCGGGCATCAAAGTCGATTATCACAATTTTCGGGATTTGCCTTAAATCACGCACCGGGCCGAGCAGTCGTCGTCGTCGTCGTCGTCGTCGGAAACAACTCAATTAAAATTCCTGGAATGTAGCGCACAGTGCTCTCGTGCATTTTCCTAGGCGGTTTCTGTGGTTTTTGATGTTGCCCCTCGCCTGCTAATCCGTTAAATTAATGATAATGCGCGCGGCAAACTCGTAAATATTGTAGGGTCAGACGCTGACCATTGTCCTGGCACTGGCACTGCATCCAGAGAAATCCCCCTCATCTTAGTCCTAATTTCTTTTCACACATGCTGCCTTCGGGGGACTTACCAGTGGATTTGGTGCACGTTGTCCAGAGCAGGGCCTTATAGTTTATATAAATTCAACTTTAACACAATCCAAAACCTTTCCTTTTACAGCCTGGAAGCCTTAGCTTGGTACCCAGATTGGTCCTAAACTAAGTTTCCTTATAAAAAGGCTTGAAAAGGCATTTAGCTAATCGAGGTAACACAATCATGGAAAAAGAAAAAAAAAACTGGAAAGGTAAGCTTATATATATCGTTAAAAAATTTCCCGCTTAATATCATACCGAAAATATAGTGTGAGGTGTAAAAATTTGAAATATCAAAAAATATCGAATTTCACATTGAAGCATCAGTATTATCGACAATATCGAACAAATATCCGAATATGTAATTTCATTTATTTATTTTTTTTACCGAGTTTATTTAAGACACCTTTAAAACTAAATGTTCTATTAGTTCTTTATATTTGTTGTCCAAAAATATAAGTAAGCAAGGCTCTTCTTGATTTATTGCGCTTATATCGCAACGCAAAAATATTGATTTATGTATCGGATATCGATACAGTATCGAAAAATAGATACTTTTTGTCATCCTCATTACACACAATTTTTCTTATATTTCAAATAGAATTTACCTTAGCAATTGCTTGAACAAAATCCTTCTTTTGGGATGTTTATCATGGGCCCTAATTTGAGAACTGCCGAGAAGGGCTGCAAATATGAGGTTAAATCAGTAGGATATTAAAGCCAACTTGACCTACCCCTGGGCCCATAGACATGCGCATTTCCTAGTCAAAACCATTATTTGACCCACTAAATCGCTGCAACCCTGGCGGCCATACTTATTCAGGACTTGGGGTTGGAGTGTTATGATTGGGCTGGGGGACTTGCGGATGTAGAGGTGCCTTTGCCTAACCAAGTGGTAGCTATGAACTATAATCTCTAATATAATATGACTTGGGAAAAAAAAAACAAATTCATGTTGAGGTTATAAAGTTGTTAACCGAATTTGGAACTTATCTTTCTACGATACTAGGGTATCCAGATACTTGACATCAAAGGAACATCTGACTATCCGAATTCGTTTGTTTTTTCAAGCTGTCTTTGTAGAGTCTCGTCTAGTCTAGCGTTATCCAATGTCCGTTGTAGGATGTGTTGCTTGTGTCCCCATTACAAAACCCAACTGGGATCCCAATCCCCAGCCAAAATCCAGCTGCTGATGAAAGCAATTTGCATTTGAAGGGGTCGGGTCGTGTTAGCCACTGGGTGACAGGCATTAAATAATTAACTTGCATTCAACATTTATAAGGACACGAGAAACGGGAATCGTGGAACTGGAAGGGGCGGTGGGGAAATGGGATTTTCAGGGCTCAGACAATGTCAAGTAATCCCCAAAAGAAAACATTTAACATACGTAAGTGGCAATTGAATTAAAAACCAATAATATCAACCGAAAGTAACAAGCTGGCACAAGGGCGGGAGCCTCTGTGTGGAACATGTGTAGAGATATTTATTTAACAAACATGGCAAAATAATACAACCCCAGACCCCTGGCCCCAGGCTTCAGATCCCAGGTCGCAGAAACAAGAGAAATCACACGGCAAAAAATACCGTCAAGAAAGTAAACTTTAAGTGAAACATTGCAGTACGACTAGATACTAGCTGGCATATGTGAGATAATCAGTTTTATTTATTTGAATAGTAGGAATAATTCTTCGCTAAGTATTAGGGGTGATACATGTATCGATATAACGATACAGTATCGGTATTTGACGCGATGGATGATAAATAAATCGATGTTTCAAAGTTGGGATGTGTGCACCATAGATCGATATTCTGTTTGATATATACAACTGTGTCAAAAAAGAGCCCAGCTTAGTTTAAGCTAACATTGTTGGACGAAGAGAATAAACAACAAATTCAATAATATAGTTATTAAGATGTTTTGCATAAATTCGGTAAAAAGACCAATGAAATTAATGAACTTGTTGGGATATTTATTCGATATAATCGATTATTTTGATTATTTTAGGTTTTGTGTTACTTAAAAATGTCGATATATCAAACTTAATATTGCCGATAACATATTGAGCGCGATATCATCATCATCAATATTTCACATCTTATTCTTCTTTTCTCGACAAACATTCCTAGTTTTTATCTCTTTTATTTACCAAATCGTTGTAAGGAAATGTTTTTCTCTCTGCTGGGGAAAACAAAAAAAAAAATGCGAGGAAAACCAAACAGCCCGGCGACAATCGAAATGCGAATGAAAAATCAAAGGTGAAAAGATGTGAAAAGCAAACGGAACGTGCACGGGGAGCATTTAACCCCCGCTTCATTTTCCGTTTTCCCTTAACGCTTTCCATTTCCCATTTTCCACCTACAACTCCGGGTAAGCCGCTACTGAGGCACACATGACGTATTGGCAGGAGCTCCTGCTCCTGGAGTCCTGAGTCCTGGTGCAGGTCCGGGTCCCTTGCCCCCATTTTTCCCGCTCCGCCGCCTTCCGCTTTTTCGCTTTTCCTGCTCGCAACTCTGGGGCACTTGAAAGCCCGGGCATATCTTGATTGTTTGCATGTAAATCTGCACAAAATCCCCAAAGTACCCAAGTACCCAAGTACCCAAAGTACCCAAAGGAAGAGACAGTCCCTCGATTTTTCCGACCGATTTTCCCCATCCCCATTTCCCCACGGGTTGGCGGTGCTCCACGATGGTGGCCTTGGCGCATCGCATCGCATGGCAATCCCTTGCACAATTGAACCTGGAGGGGGTCTCGTGCTGAGTTCGATTTTTCCAGGTGTGCTATTTTTACCCACGGCCAGTCGGACTTCTCTGAGAAAATGCCCTACTCGGTGGCTGTTTATTATTTGCCTCTCTCAAAAATGAACTGAAAACGAACTAAAATTAGTCACAAAAGGTGCTGACTTTTGCATCTGCAAAAAACAAATATATAAAATATGTGTTCCTAAAAATTAAATCTTCCATGATTGAATAATATTATAAAAGATAAATAAAAACAGAAAAAAAATATATTTTATTTAAATATTAAATCTTTTTATAATTATTATGAAATAAATTCGAATTAAGACCTCAAGTTGGCTGACGATCAAAGTAGAAAATAGAGGTTGCTACTCCAATGAATGTATTACTATGTAAATAAATAAATATAGAACAAATTAAATATACATTTGAATTACATTCGATTCCTCAAGAATATACTTAATATATTTTGTTTTCTTTTATATTATTTGTACATTGTTTATTTATTTATTTGTACATTGTATACTTAAGCTGCAGGATGAGTATCAGCCACTGCTGGACGGAATTACCCTATATATCATGAGCTTAGAAATATTATTATTAAAACGAGAATATTATATAGCTTTTGCCAAAAAAGTAGCACCTTAAAACTGTTCATTAAGCCGAATCTTTTAAGGATTTCTCAACGTCTCTTTTTTCCCCGAGCCCGGCTCCCACATTGCGTGGCCAATTTTCCGATTTTCCGCTGCTCGTTTTGCCCTGTTTTTCTGCTCCCCCTTTCTCATTTATCATTTCCCATCTTCCCATCAGCTCCCCTCTGTCTTCCGCCTTCGTTGCATTCTTTCGCCCTCTCCCGGTCCCCTTGCCTTTATTGGAATTTCACAATAAACTGCAGAGTGAAAAAAAAATGTAAATAAAAATGTGCAAAGAGTTGCAGATACTCGTAGGCCAAAGCCAAACCATGGCATTTGTAGAAGTTTTTGGTTTGGTTGGGCTTTTTCACCAACTGCAGGCCAGGACGCACCACGCCCACCCATGTCTCCTCTCTTTGCCGCCACCCCTGCGAAGGATGTAATTAAAAAAGGGCAACATCAACATCAGCAACAGGATGGCGGAGAAAAAAGCTTGTAAACTTTGCAGCACACGACACTCGAAGTTGCGACAACAGGCAGCCAGCCACTACCCCGATTCTCCATCCATCCATCCATTCATCGTGCTCCAACCCCTTTTTGCACCAGCGACCCCGGCGCTGGCGCTGGCTCTGGCCCGGCCCCTTGGGGGCAAATCGATGAGCTGCTCTAACGATATCCATAGCTCAAAGCCAAATCTCGGCACAAACAGGATATACATATGGCTCGGCAGTCAAAGTCAATCCTTGCATACACCCCTCGTGATTTTCACAGACCCTCCCATGATATTTTCCCCACACAGAAAGAAAAACGAAACCCATTAGCTGCAGTTCGAGCTGAACCACAGGGGTTTTCTCCAGCATAGGCACGTGATTTAAAATATTTAACAAACTGGGTCTAACTAAATTTGGCTTTGCAATAAATAACTGCACTATAAATGTTACTTTAGCTTAGTTTTGTTCAAGGATCGCTAATTTGCCATTATATCTCTTGCATTATCCATGTATTTGTTAGCCAAGTATTTCTTACAGTACCGACTTGGCCCGTCCGCCTTTCCCCTCGATGATGCGGCATCCGTTGCGACTTGGGTTTGTAGTCAAGTCAGCTCCTGTTTTCGCTTTTGGCCACCTCTCGCTTTTTTGCTGCCTTTGTTTCTTATCGAGGGTTGTCGTTGTTGTTTTTCTGCGGGTATTTTCCCTGTGATATTGAGTCGGCTGGCACTCAAAGGAAAGCCAGGGCAGAGCAGAGCTTTTGGCCCTCCCCCACCCTCCTTTCCGTCCGCTTTTCCGACCATTTTCCCCGGTTTGTGTTAAGCTTCTGCTGCTACTGCTGCCGCCTTGACGTATTCGGCTTAGTGTGATTTGTATGGATGAAAGGAGCTGGAAAACCCGGGGCGAAGGTTCTAAGAGGCACCGTGAAACTCCGAATAAGCGACTGGCTTGCATTGTGATTCCAACGACTCAAAAGCGACTGGCCATCAATCGGAGCTGAAAGTGAAACGCTTAGTCCTTCCTTCCCCCTTCCCAATGCCTAGAACTGGACTTTGATTCAGAACCCGAACCAGTAACATATCTATGATGGACAGTTAAGGAAAGTCAAGAGATCAAATGATAAATATGTAAACGGAGTAATAAGTTTCTATATTTGATTCGGAATCTGGTAAGGTATACATGCCCCTGTTCGAGAATGCCAGAAAGTAATCTACGATGTCTACAAGGCACTTTAATCATTTCTTGCTAACGAAGTACGAATATTTCCAGCGGCTTATAGGCCTAAATGAGTACCTCTTGACTTGTATCGCCTTTTAATTCCCATTTAAATTTCAGCAGTAGATAAATCATCTCTTCAGCAACTTGAAACTCTGGTCCTTGACTTTCCCAGATATTTTCGCTCTTTTGCCGAGAAAGCTACCTCCTCTTGATCCTTTCCTTTTTTTTCTTCCGGGGGTGCAGTGTTGTTGCACTCACATCCGTTACATGGCGGCTTGTTGGTTGTCGGTTTTTCCTTCCTCGCTCGCTACAATTTTTCCCTTTTTGCCTAGACTCGTCGTCACACTGAGCTAAATTGCCAGGGATGTATGGGAACGCATTTTGGATATGAATTCTGGATTGGATGGATACAAATACCATTTTCAGTGGCACGCTCACTAGGAATACTCCAAAGAGAGCAAAGAGAAGATTACTTCCAGATACCTAGAAAATAATTACTAACACATTGAAATAAAAAACATAAGAAGTGGAAAATCGGTTCGAAACTCTACTAAACATAGGCCGTGAGTCTGAGTGAGTGCGAGAGGATGAAAATAGAGAACTTTCTTTTGCAATAACTCCCATGTTTATACCCTTGGGTATTATAATGTTAGTCAGATGTTTGCAAAGCAGTGAAGGAGTCATTTCCGACCTTATAAAGTATATATATTCTGGATCAGCATCAACAGCCGAGTCGATCTAGCCATGTCCATCTGTCCGTCTGGCCGTTCTTACGCAAACTAGTCCCTCAGTTTTAAAGCTTTTTGAATGAAACTTTGGATATAGTCTTCTATATACACTCACTGCTGTACGGTCCGGAGCGGACTACTATATGATATAGCTGCCATAGAAACAATATGGAAAAATTGGCATATTTTCGCTATTTTTAAAGATATTAAAATTAAAATTTATTTGTGCCTTTACAATATAATTATAGTCACCTCCTAGAAATCTGACCAATATATCATATAGCTGCCATAGGAACAATCGGTCTAAATTCATATCTTACATATGAATTTTACATTTTGCATATATTTTACATTATACATATTATATTTTGTCAAAATCTTTTATAATAAGTAACAAATTATCTGCAAGGGTATATCAACTTCGGCTCTGCCCGAAGTTAG
>JAEIIU010046797.1:0-105080 GCA_018874675.1 Drosophila baimaii
GAGGCAAGGCCTTGCTTTAAGTTTGGCAAAAACTTAAAGCCCAAAAGCCGGATGGTGGAAAAAGGGAAATGCTAACTGGGATTGGATCCTCATCTAGAGTGTGTGTGTGTGTGTGTGTGTGTGGGCCAGCGATTTTGTTGTGTACGTGTGAGAGTGTGCCATCAAATGGATCCTTAATTGAGTTACTCCGCCCACAGCTGGAAATTGAACGGCAGATAGACGACGACGACGACGACGACGAGGACGACGATGTCGAATCAGTCAGACAACGCATTTTCCACCCTCTGAAACGTGGGCCAGGAGCGGGAGCTGCCGCCATACATACATGGCCTGATGGTTAAGAGCATTATTTAGCAGGGGACACGGGACACGGGACACGGACAGGGGGAGCGGAGCGGAGCTGGGCAGGGGTGTCCTTGCTGGCATTTTTATGCTGCTGGCAGCCAACCAAACGAAACCGAACGAGCCATAAAGTGGGCGCTGGAAAAACAACCCCGAAAGGCGAGCGAGTAACTCAAAGTATCTCTGGGTAGCTCTGGGTATCTCTGGGTATCTCTGGGTATATTTCTCATTTAAAAAGGACGCACACACACACACACACACACACAGACACACACAGCTACGTGTGCACATAGCCATGGACAAAGATAATAATAATGATAAAATAAATAAAAGAAAATGAAGGAAGAAAAATCCAAAGACGAAGGAAAGGCAAAGCCCAGGCAAAGGCGAAGGCGAAGGCAGCCTCAAGTCAAGTCTGGAGTGCCGCCATTACAGTACACACACACACACACACCGCCCCCGCCCTCCTCCCTCTCTAAGTAACTCAAAGCAAGCTGAGCAGCTTTCAAAATGTCGGAAATTTTTACACACCCCTCTAGCAGCCAAGAGGTCTCCCTTCTTGTCTAGTTGGGAGCGCGGCTTTCATCTTGGCAATTTCTTTTTGCAAGCAGGGAGGGCAGAAGCTGGGGGCAACATCATCATCAGGATGAGGAGCGTCTTTAATAATATCTTAGCAGCGAAGCAGCAGCAGCAGGCCCCCCACTCACTTAGAGGGGACCAGGAACAGGACCAGGACCAGGACTTGGAGACCCTCGTAGCAAACAGCGTCGTCAACTTATTTTCAATTTCAATTTAGTAGATTTTTTCACTCATAAGACACAGAGGGAGATAGAAAGAGAGAGGTTGTCAGAGGGTACTGTGGCCAGAGCCAGAGGCAACATCATGGGGGGCAGGGTACAGAGATTGGGGACAGACATTTTCGGAAAGGACCTTCTTATTTTCCTCATCAAGCTGGCTGCCAGCCAGTCTGTCTTTTGGGCAAATGGAAAATCCAAATTGGGGATTGGGAGAAGCGGCTTAAAGGGCCCAAGAAAAAATAAAAATAAAAAAAATAAAAAAAATAAAATAAAATAAAAACCTGAAACCGAAACCGAAACTCATGATATATATATATACAATATATTCTCCCCCCTAACAGGTCTGGTTCCAGAATCGTCGAGCCAAGTACCGCAAGCAGGAGAAGCAGCTGCAAAAGGCGCTGGCACCGTCTGTGATCCCATCCTGCAACGGAATGATGCGCAACATCCAGGGCTATAGTGTCTCGCGTGGCTATCAGCCATATCCGCATCACAACACCATGAATCGCTATCCCCAGGTAAGGATCAAGTGGAAAATACAACTCCAAATCGATTGCTAACTGCCTTTTATCTGAAGGACCTCTTCCAAATGGGCGCCTCCTCATATCCGGGCATGACGCAACCGTTCTCCATGGCGCACAGCACGAATATGGGCTCCGTTGGAGTGCGTCAGGATTCGATGGGTGAGTTCTACTTATAGCCTAGCACTTACCCCCCAAAGTCCTGCTTCATTCGGGCGGAACTGGCACACTTTCAATCTCTATCTGGACTGGACACTTGGACACTTGTTCACTTAACCGGGGATCGGCGGCAACTGAAGTCGGGCCTGGCCACTGGCCCTTGGGTTAAGCCCAGTTGAGAGCTTCCAGTCCCGATCTTCCAGCCAGCGAAAGAGCTTGCGATCCACCGAAGTCTTCGGCACTCGTCTCGGAGCGAGCTTCTGCCAGAGCGAGCTTTCCAAACTCCTCCTTCCTCCTGCCTGCCCCCCAGTTAGTGTCCAAGTCCAAGTCCGTGTCGGTGTCCCCTTGCAGCGTAAGTAAATTTCCGCTGCCAGGTGGCGCCTGGCACGGCGCCTCCAAGATGCGGCGCCGACACCATATCCATATTGCTTAACTTGGCTGGAAGCTCACAATCAGACGACATAAACAAACCAATCAGGCGGGTGGAGGTGACCCGCCGGATATTATGATGGCACCAGCCGGCCAAAGGGAATAGATTCGCAGTGAAATGAATTTCCGGCCATGCCTGAGAGCCAGCGTCTTCCAAGTCCAAGGAGTTCGAGTCTCGTGTGGGTATGTCCAAGACGCTCAGCTCAGCGCAGCTTCCGCAGCACGGAAATGCGAGGCGTCACGGAGAATCAGTAGCACTGGGAGAAATATATAGCATTTACTATATAGTATGCCCATCTTGTAGCTTATAAATTAATACTTGATGTCAGTGGGGACCAGGCTATGCATTTTGACCAGTTCGAATTGCACTTGTGTGAGTGAGAACGAAGAGGCTAGATATGACAAGTTAAATAGCTAACATTTTTTTTTAATTACTACAAGGAAGTAGCTATGACTTCAAAAATAGCAGTTTTACCATTAAGAATGTTAGATTTAGGAAGAAAAATAAACAGAAACTTTGGATTTCTTTTTTATTTTGGCAATAAAAGATTATAAATATCGTTAAATCACATTTATAAAATATTTGTAAATAAATACAATCAAGTTAGAAAAGCTAACTTCAGACAAAGCCAAAATGTATATACCCTTGCAGATAATTTCTTACTTAACAAGATTTTGATACTAAGAGCATAAATCACACGAAACACCCTGTTTTGCATATATGTTTATATGCTAGCTATCAGATATAGTTGCCCGAGTTTAATGAAAATTTTAATAAAGTGCTCTTATTATTTAACAAGAGCATGTATAATGTAAAATGTATATAAAATTTAAAATTCATATGTAAAATATGAATTTAGAATGATCTATTCTACGGCAGCTATATGATATATTGGTCTGAATTCAATTAAATTTCTAGGGTGTGGCTGTATCCATATTATAGGAGCACAAAAGAAGTTTCATTCAAATATCTTGAAAAATAGCGAAAATATGTCAATTTTTCCCGATCGTTTCTATGGCAGCTATAGGATATAGTGGTCCGATTCCGGCCGTTCCGACATATATACTGCTTGCAAAAGACATAAGACTATCTTGAAAGTTTCAGCCCAAAAGCTCAACAACTGAGACTAGTTTGCATATAAACCGACAGACAGACCGACGGGGATCAAAAATATATATTATTTATTAGTATTATTATTATTTATGGGGTTGGACATGACTAATACCCTGCGAACCAAACGGAGCATAGCTCTAATTGGAGGCTACAAGGAGTAGCATTATTTCTACCTAATACCCTGCCAGGTTATGCCACTGATTTTCTTTTCCTATCATATTATTGAGATATTTGTGGTTTCCTCTTACATTATTTCTCAAAATAACCTCCTTAAAAATAGAGAGAGTGAAACCCACTAATGGGTAATGGGAGTAGGTTTAAATAATAGGTGAATAAAAGCCAAGACAGCAGAACTCCTTTTGGACTACTTAGTAGTAGTAGTAGATCTTTTATTTAACAAAAACAATTCTTTTGGGTTAACTTACAAATACCTAATGTTTTCTCACGTTGAAAAATATGTTTTTTATTCAGAAAGGATAATGTTTAAGCCTGTGACCGTACACATTTTAGCATTGCCCATGATACCAGATCCTTTAGATGAGAAGCGCCTATATAATATGTTCTAAGGTGTCTTTTATACAGATTCATCAGATTATTAATTTTTGAAACCTATGTACATATATATAATTTTGCCTCGCTTGAGCGCTCCCCAATGGGCTTCGGTTAATATAGTTTCAATAAAAACGCTTTGAAATTTCACTTAATTTTTACATTAATTACACACACGTCTTTTGCCGTGTCTATAGAATATATACTTTACTACCGAACATCTATAGATCCAGCTGGGGAACTCTAACCGACATCTATATACATATTATCTATATGTACATATATTAATTATATTATATTATCTATATGTATATTCCTATTGGCTAAAATTAAAGCTCTATTTTCCTGATGATATTTTCACAAAGGGAACTGTCGCCATTTCAAAAACCCATACTCAATGCCTCCGTCGTCATATAAACATTATTGGAACAAGTTATAAATCTTTTTAACGCCACCAAGTCTCAATATCAATAGGAAATTGATTATTTTTATTACAACAAATCTTTAAAATTACCTAGACAATATTAAAAAGGAAAGTAAATACTAAATATGTGGTACTATCTTTTTCATTCCCATTTCTGCAGGCATGTCGCCGGAGGACGAGTGGTACAACAAGAGTCTGTCCGCCCTACGGATGAACTCGTCGCATCATCCCAACCTGTCGGCCCCGATGCTCCAGTACCAGACATAATCAAAGACCTTTGACGACTTCTTTTAAAAGATCGCACCTCAAACGCGCCACGGCAGGAATGAAAAGCAGCAGAAGGATGAGCAGCAGGATGAGCAGCAGGATGAGCAGGAGGATGAGCAGGAGGCTGAGCAAGGGGAGGAGAATCAGCAAGTGGAAGTGGAGGAGGTGCGGTGTTTTAAGGGCGAGTGCGTCAAACGGTGTCCCGCAGCATCTACCATACATACATATGTCTCTGTCTATATCTATGCATATATCGCTGTATATATGTACATAGTATATATACGAGTGTGTGTCGTCGTCAGTCATTAGTTTCTAGTTCCCCCAAAAAGGATGTGCGGTCTACGATCTACGGCCTGGCATCCCGCAACCGTCGTCTCCTAGTATCGAAATCAGATCGAATGGGATCGTCGTCGCAAGATATATGTACTTATAAGACTTGTTGATATTATTATGTTTGTTTTTTTTTTTTTAAATCACTTTTTTTTTGTCAAGTCGATGGGAGGAAGAGAGATAGAGAGAGCGTGGTGGTCGCAGCTAAACAAATGCAGAGAGGGAGGGAGATAAAGGAGAGGTATTACTGTAATAGGCAACTAGTCATAGGTCTAAGCGAATTGTGTGTATTGAGATTTTAGCGTGGCATTATCCAGGTAAACGGTGTAACGGTAAAGTTAATGGTAAAATAATAAACTAAAAAGCAGACATCAATGCATACAACATACATTTAAATAAATACGCACATGTATTGAGAGATATGTACTAGCGATAGCATAAGTCAGGTTGTCTAGCCCCAAAGAAAAAACCAAAAAAAAAAAAAAAAAGGATGAAATGGAAAAGGCGGAGAGGAGCGGAACAGAGTGCATCCTGGCTGTCCGCCAGGCTGCCCCGCATGCAACTCTTTGGTTGCTTTCAACGAGTTTTCATTGCCTGCTCACTATATACACTAATATATAGCTTACTCAACATACGACGTACATATAGCCCCCAGTCCCCAGCCCCGTTCCCCTGAATGTCCCAGAGAGCCACAGCCCAAGAGACCCAAAATCAAACTACAAAAACTTTCAAAAACTAATTCAACATGTGTCGAAAACTAATTGTAAGATGATTTTTTTTAGCTAAGCAATGCATTAACGAGTTATATTTAATTGTAATACTAAACGAAAACCGAAACCACTATAATACATCACCTATATATATTTAAATACAGAAAAAAAAACAACAACAAAAAAAACAAAAAACAACACGAAAACTACAAGAATCATGTTTAACAAATTATGCCAGACACAGCAAGATGGAAATAATAAAAATAATAAAAACCAAAGTGATGGGAATTATTTGTTTATTTGCACAAGCAGCCACTCATTGTCAAATGGAAAACAGGCGGAGCCGAAGTTGATATACCCTAGCAGATAATTTATTAAACGAGATATTGATACTAAGAGCATAAATTACACGAAACACCCTGTTTCGCATATATGCTTATATGGTAGCTATCGGATATAGTTGGCCGATTTTAAAGCAAATTTTAACAAAGTGCTTCTATCATTTAAAACGAGCATGTATAATGTAAAATGTATGTAAAGTGTATAATTAATATGTAAAATATGAATTTAGAACGATCTTTCCTATGGCAGCTATGTGATATATTGGTTTGATTTTAATGTTATTTACAGGGTGTAGCTATGAGCATATTATAGGGGCACAAATGAAGTTTCATTCGAATATCTTGAAAAATAGCGAAAATATGCGAATTTTCCCCGATCGTTTCTATGGCAGCTATAGGATATAGTAGTCGGATTCCGGCTGTTCTGGCATATATACTGCTTGCAAAAGATATAAGATCATCTTGAAAGATTTAGCCCGATAGCTCAAAAACTGAGAGACTAGTTTGCATATAAACCGACAGACAGACAGCCGATCGAGAATATATACATATACTTTATGGGGTCAAAGGGGGTCCTTCACTGCGTTGCAAACATCATGGCAAAATTATAATACCTAGAATATAATATAATATATATAATATATATACATATATATATCCTAGAATATTTCATAATTTCTGCTGACTTGGTTGTTTCCAGGACTAATCAGAGTGTTATAAAGTCTTTTATTGTTTCAATTGTTTGTTTTGATGCAAAAAAAAAGCCAGAAATTGCTTATTTATCATTTGGGGCTGTCCATATATTACGTGATCATGTTTTTGTTTATTTTTTAACCCCTTCTCTTCTGTATAATTAAGAGTAAGCATTTGAAAACGTAACTTCAATAGAGTAATACTACAAAACTGTTCCCATATCTTACCTACCAAAAGCTAACTAACGGAAAATTAATTCTGAAAAAAAAGAATTCATCAAAATAAAATTCAAATGTATTCGTTTTCAGCTTTAGAATATCGAAATTAATTAATAACATTCATTTCTGTCAAGCTTAGACTCTGTATAAAAAATATATGGACGTAACTTACATTGAGGTGTAAACAGTTGTGAGGTGGGAACAGTTTTACAGAACTACTATTTCTTAGATACGTTTTTTTTAATCAAATTTTTGTTTATAATTTTTGTTTATAATACATAATATTTATGTTATTTGGCTGGGTCTAAAGCACAAAAACATATAATTTTAGACTTTTAAAGCTTTTAATAGAAGTCATACATGACAAGGCATACTCCACTTAGTCCAATCCAGGATTGAGAACGTTCTGGCAACAAAGGTTAGCTACTAAACCCAAGCATAAATGGTGGAATAAATAAATTTCTACCAACATTGTTGAAAAATAATTAAAAAAAATAAACCAACACATTTTTAAATAATTCTAAAATCTTTCTAATAAGGTGGCATGTCAATTTTTAAAATTTTTCATTACAATTTTTGTTTTTCCGAATGCGACAAGACATTGTCTAAATCCCTTTCATTTTCTAAAGTATATTGTATATAGGGTTTATTAGCCATAATGCTGACTAATATTAATTTTATGTTGGGATTTTTATCGATGCAATAATATTTGCAACGCAGTGAATGAGTCATCTCCGATCCCGTAACGTATATATATATTTTTGATCAGCATCACCAGCCGCGTCGATCTAGCCATGTCCGCCTGTCTGTCTGTAACTATTAGAATGTTTATCTTAATTTAATTTTATCGAAAATACTTGGTTACAATGAAATGCCAAATCAACAAATTCCACGGAATTTAAATAGCACATTAACATAATTTATTACAAATATAGAAAGCGATTGGATCTGCAGCCAGTCTTTGGTTAATGGATTTATGAGTTAGCAATAGAAAAAACACATCAGTTTATGTCAAATCCTAGAAGAACTACTCATCTTCAACGAGAACCTCAATCACTTTTACTGGACTCCTCGGTATCATCGGGAACAAGGCTCTTCAGCTTCCCAAGAGTCCTAAATATAGCTTTGAAACGTTCGGTTTCCACTTCGTCGCATAGCTTCTGGACCGTCATCTCGATTTCCATACTCTTGGTAAGCTTTACCAGCTCCGCCTGACATATCTGCAGGCTCTCCTCCGCCACTGCCTGTTCGTACTTCATCCGCTCTATCTCCAGCTGCAGACTGACATTCTGCTCCTCCAGCTGCCTGACATACTCGCCGCCGCCGCCGCCGTCGGCCTTCAATTTGGAGAACTCCATAAATCCGGCGAAACTGGTGCGATGATGCTTGATCACCGGCTGCCGGAACACAATGTTCTTGGCCATGGAGGAAAAGTTAAGGACATTGTGATTCTCCTCGTAGTAGCGGTCCACGGGCATAACAGTCACCATAATGATCAGCTTCTCCTTGCCCGACAGGGCAGCCTGTAGCAGCATTGTGAGCTTGGAGTCGCGATATGGAATGACCACGGCACTCTGCCTCTTTTGGGCGCTATATGCCGCATCCAGGCAACGACCCAGGACCATCAGCGAGGTGTTGATCCGCTTGGCCTCCATGAGGCGCCGGTGGTGCCAGTGCTATTGACACGTTCGGAGCCCGCCAAGTCGCAGAACTTGTACGAGATGTGAGTGGCGATGCCCGAAGCCTGGTACTTGAGCATGTCCACGGTGAAGACGCAGTGAGAGGGACTGGAGCTGGCGTTCACCGAGGTGGCGGCGCATGTGGAGCGCTGCCGGCCCAGCTGGAGCAGAAGCAGCGCCTCCTCGCAACTCCGGACAAAGACACTGGTCAGGCCGTCGACGAACACCTGACCCTTGTTGTACACCACCTTGAGGTTTCTACGCGGCTCCTCGCCTCCCAGCCTGTTGGTTCGCTGCGTGGGAATGGCCAACAGGTCGTGCACCAGCTCATTGTAGATTTCCATGTAGGATACCCAGAACAAGACGGACTCGTCACCGCCGGTCTTGTTGTGAAATCCATGATCCTCTTCCAGTTCCTTGCTGGGTCCCGCGATGGGGCAGAGATCAAGGAGCTTCTTGCGGATCTGAAGCTCCATTAGAGAGACATCGTCCTGCAGGAAGACAATGCAGCCATTGATCAGCTTCATCTTGGGCGAGGGATACACATTGGCCTGGCAGAGATCGAACATGTGCTCCAAGGCACGGGGAATAATGCCGGCGCTGCCTTCGTCGCCTGACGCATGGGGAGATGGAATTACTAATGGCAGCAATGAGTGGCCCAAAGATTACCCACCAAACAGTGTATATGTCTTGCCAGAGCCCGAAGTTCCGTACATCATGATGGTCACGCACTCCTGGGCACAGATGCGGGGGCCCACGCACCTGTCATAAATGTCCGCCTGATCCGCCGAGGTGTCGCAAATGGAAGTGAAGCCAAAGTGCTTCTCCATGCGGTTCACTTTGCTGGTGGCGATGAGCACGCTCCCATCCTCGCCGATCGAGTAAGCGCTCGAGGGTTTCTTGACGGGACGCAGGCGCAGAAAAACCTGCAGCTGACGCTCGTGCTGGGCGTTGAACTCACGTCAAAGGTGGTAGTGTCCTCCGATAGCCGGGATTCACCACCACCACCTCCGAACAGACGCCGCTGTCCGATGGGAGGCGGCCGATGGAGTCGGTCGACGGAGGGAACGCGTGACATCAGGAAGGAGCTCGTCTCTGGCAGGGTCTGCTCCTCCTCCTGCTTGGGTAGCTCCAGCTTGCCGGTAGCGGACTTCTTTTTGGCTTCCATGCTGCGCCTGCGCACTCTGGTAATGGAAGTTTATGGTATTTGTGGCGGCAAGGGATGTTTTACTTGGAAATGTACTATATTTGTAACTTTTCTACGAAAGAATTTACTTTTTTTTATATACACAGTATTAACGTATTAACAAAAATTTGCTTTCTTATTATTGGACAGCTTCTACGAATTTCGAACTTCGATGTAATTCGATAAATGTTCATCGAATTAGCGTCGATAACTTTGCGAGGAAATGGAACGGCGGAAAATGGAACAAGAAAAAGCTGTATATCTTTAATTTATTACGTAAATAAAGTATTAAATCGAACTAAATGAGGTTCAAGCATGTACTTATAAAGAAATCTATTTAATAATCTTTTATTTTTTATTTTATAATAATTCTTTATATTTAAGTAACCTTAAGAGGTTTCAACAAGTTAAAATTAAACAAAATATATGTGTTTTTATTTAATTTCCTTATATATGTACAATATTCTAAAAGTAGACATTGAACTTTAAGTCAATCCAACGATTATTTTGAAAGTCATACTCAGAATTGTTACGTCGCGTCACAAAATTTGTAAAACTTTTACCTGGTTTTTCTCAAAATTCTGTTTTTAAGGTAAGCTATCAATATTTTTGGGTAACGGCTTAGCCAATTAGTCTGAAAGTTGTACATGGGCTTCTGTACTATATTTTCTGGAACTCAATTGAATCCTTTTCATTTTTTTGATGCACAATTTAAGGCACAAATTATGACAAAATAAATATTTCTTTAGGCCGCCTTTTTTTTTAAGAAAATGATAAAACCACCAAGTATACAAGATCCTAAATAATTCAAATGTACAAAATGCAAGGTAATATATTTGAAAATAATTAGTCACTCTTAATGGTTGATGCGACATTTTTTGTTCCCTTCTCACTGTTGTTTTTTCTTCGGAGTTTATGCAAATGCGTCTCTGTGTAAATACACTATATGTAAAACGTTCCAATGAATCGATAGAACGTGTTATATATAGTGTATTTTAGCATTTAGCATTTTCCACTTATCGTATGAAAATCATCAGATGGCGCATTTTGCATTCCAATTGACATTTTAAAGAGTTTATCAAATTAAGCATGCTTTTTAAGGCGGGCTTCGGCTTTCTCAAATTTTTTGCATTTAGCGTTTTTGGACAATAACTTGCCTTTGTCTTTGCGAAATAATAAGTTAATGCCTCTTTCTAGATCATATTATATCTTAATTGCAAAAAGAAAAAAGTTTTTTTATTTATTAACGATTATTTGACAGCATTAAAAGTTCAATAAAGTATGTTCATAATTATTTGTTGGCAAACAAATAGTTGCTCTACTTGCGCTTTGTTCAACTCAATTTAAAATACTTATCAAATGAAAATAAAAGCATTAATAATATTTAGGAAGGGTAGATCATGGTTTAAATAATTAAATCTGTTTAGTTTAGTGACCCAAATGGAAAAAGTACGTAAAAATAAAGTAATTGAAATGATCGAAATTGAAACAGCTTACAAGTGGACAGTCCTTTACGATAACACTTCTTTCTTTATTGTGCTTCAATATAAACAATTTTAAAAAAAACTTAAAAAAAACTACAAGAAAAACTTCAAATCAAATGGATTTTGACTTGGCATACGCCATGGCTTCCACCTTCTCCATGATCTCCTTCATCACCCGGGTGCGAGGTCGAGGTCCAGGCTTTCCAAAGAATGCCGGACGCTTGATCTTCTTTACGCCCCTACGGGCCGCGGGACAGGCTCTTTTGGCGGCGGCCAAAAAGCACTTGACCAGATTCGGATTGGGAATAGCAGTGATAGTGATATTAAAGACCGGCTGGGCTGCGGCTGCTGGTCTGCGTGGCATAGTGGAGGCTTTCACCAAGGGAATTCTTATATTTTGAGCTTTTTTCTTAGCTCTGTTTCCACTCGGGGAGTTGTCTGATTCCGCAGAGTCCTTTGCTGGAACAGGAGCATATTGCTGTAGCAATTTTAGGATGAACTCGTCATCATTGTTTGGTAGGAGATAAGGAGCTTGCCAAGGGGCAGAAGTAGGTGACACAGAAGCAGGCAGATTCTCCACGGATTCAGGCTCATCGTAGGCAGCAGGCAGATCCTCCAGCTGGGAGAACAGAGATGGTGGAGGATCTGCCTTGAATTCAGGCTCATCGTAGGCAGGAGAAAGATCTTCCATCTGGGAGAAGAGAGGTTGTGGGGTAGCTGCCGCGGAGTCAGGCTCATCGTAGGTAGCACAGAAATCTATCAGAGATGGTGGAGGAGCTGTAACGGATTCAGGCTCTTCGTAGGCAGGAGCCAGATCATCAAGCAGGGAAAACAGAGATGGTGGAGGAGCCGTCTTGGATTCAGACTCATCGTAGGCAGCAGAGAGATCTTCCAGCAGGGAAAACAGAGATGATGGAGGATCTGTCACGGAGTCAGGCTCTTCGTAGGCAGGAACCAGATCTTCCAGGAGAGAAAACAGAGATGATGGAGATGATGCCTCGAATTTAGGCTCATCGTAGGCAGCAGAGAGATCTTTCAGCTGGGAGAAGAGAGGTTGTGAGGTAGCTCCCTCGGAGTCAGGCTCGTTGTAGGTAGCACAGAAATCTTCCAGCAGGGAAAACAGAGATGGTTGAGGAGCTGCCTCCAAGTCAGGCTCATCGTAGTTAGCAGATAAATCTTCTAACAGGGAAAACAGAGATGGTTGAGGACCTGCCTCAAAGTCAGGCTTTCCATTCGACGAGAAGTCTCCCTCGTTGACCGGCCACAAATAGTTCCTTGCCTCGCACTTGATCCCCTTCTCCTCCTCGAGAGTGTGATCCTGCCACGGGTCTCCTGCCTTCGGCTTGTCCATTTCCAGCGTAATTTGGCCAACTTAATCGAAGGAAAAAAAAAACGTGACACTGACACATGACTACTAGATTTGACATTTAAACTCACTAGCCCTAGTAGTATTGGAACTGACTTTTAAACGCTTTAGCCCTCGTAGTGTTGGGCAGTCTTAGGTGGCGAGGGGTTAACTTTCAAGCCCTACAATCTCACAAACGGCACTATCCTGTCATACCTAGTCGTCTATATATCTAATACCTAGTCGCTTCAGGTAACAAAAAAAAAACAAAAAAAAAACAAACGGGCTGTAAAAAATTTGTTAGTTCTTCACCAACTTTTCCAAAGATCAGTATCTTCTTCCAGTAACCAATCAACCAACCAACCAACCAACCATCGTGATGGCCGAATACATGGCAGCATTGCCCCCGAACGACACCGTGTCGGCCCTGGAGTTCAGCCCGAACCTAATGCTGAAGAACTTCCTGGTGGCCGGCAGCTGCGACAACTCCGTCCGCTGCTGGGAGGTGCTGGAGAATGGCGCCCTGCCCCGATCGATGCAGACTATGGGCGGGCCGGTGCTGGACGTGTCCTGGTCGGAGGATGGCACCCAAGTGTTTGTCGCCTCCGTCGACTGCCAGGTGAAACTCTGGGACCTGGCCTCCAACCAGGTGATGCAGGTGGCTGCCCACAATGCCGCCGTGAGTACGTGCCACGTGGCCAGGGGCACCACCTTCACGTGCCTGATGACCGGCTCCTGGGACAAGACCCTGAAGTTCTGGGACACACGCACGCCACATCCCATGCGGACCATCAACTTGCCGGAGCGCTGCTATTGCGCCGACTTGATATACCCCGTGGCACTGGTGGGCACTGCGGATTGCTGCGTTTCCTCGATCTCCCTGTACAATGGCCTCATAGAGCACCAGGAGAGCACGCTGCGTTGCCAGCACCGCAGCATTAGGCTCTTCAAGAACGCCAACAATGTTCCCAACGGGTTCGCCCTGGGCGGCATAATGGGTCGCGTGGCCATTGAGTATGCGGATCCGGCAAATCCCGGCCATAGCCAGCAGTATACATTCCGCTGCCACCAGAGGATGGGACAGCTGGGATACCAGGATATTTATGCAGTTAATGACATAGCAGTCCATCCGATGGACGACACCACCATTGCCACTGTGGGCTCCGATGGCATCTACAGCTTCTGGGACACAAGGGCCCGCACCCAGCTGTGGTCCAGCCAGGCCAAGGAACAGTCCATCACCAAGTGCTGCTTCGATGCGAGCGGCGAGACCTTTGCCTATGCCGTCGGCTACGACTGGTCCAAGGGATACGAGTACTTCGACCCCACCCAGAAGCCCCAAATATGGATCCGCCAATTCTATAAGCATCTACTGCGGGAACCAGGCATGAACGCCGATAATATGGTCTGCGATTAAGCAAAAATTATCCTCTTTTGATGTTTATATATATGTACATATATATATTTTTTATATATATATGTATTATGTTTGCTTCCAGGCTCAGCATATTTATGATTGTGTTTTTATTTATTTAAATAATGCTAGCCGATAGTTCAAACTAGGGGGGCTTGAGCTATAGCTACGGGGGTCCTTCAGCTCCTCTGATGTTATACGAGCGGATATCTATACCCTTGCAGGGTATTATAGTTTTGCCAGGATGCTTGCAATGCAGTGAAGGAGTCATCTCCCCATAAAGTGTATATATTCTTAAACAGCATCACCAGCCGAGTCGATTTAGCCATGTTCGTCTGTCCGTTTGTATGCAAACTAGTCTAATTTTTAAGCTATCGGGCTGAAACTTTCAGGACAGGCTTATATCTTTTGCAAGCAGTATATATGTCGGAACAACTACTATATCCTATAGCTGCCATATAATCGATATGAAAAAATTTGCATATTTTCGCTATTTTCCAAGATATTCGAATGAAACTTAATTTATGCTTTTATAATATGAATACATCCACATCCAACAAATTTCATTGAAATCTGACCAATATACCATATAGCTGCCTTAGGAAAGATCGGTCTAACTTCATATTTTACATATGCATTTTACATTTTAATTACATTTTACATTATACATGCTCTTTTTAAACAATAAGAGCACTTTGGTAAAATTTTCATTAAAATCGGCCAACTATATCTGATAGCTACCATATAAACATATATGCTAAGCAGGGTGTTTCGTGTAATTTATGCTATTAGTATCAAAATCTTGTTTAATAAGAAACAAATTATCTGCATTATTATTTGTAGTTTTTAAATAATTCATATCCAAATTGGATTACTATATTATATAGCTGCTAAAGGAGAGAAAGGTAAATTGGCATAGAAATATAGAAAAATCAACAAGAGTTCGGAGTCTTTATCGATCGATTTTAATTAAAATCAAATTGAGCCAATAGCATACTGAAACGGTATGTAAACTTCGAATTTATTGCAGATTCTTGTTTTTAAGTTGAATATTTAAATGTTAATTTAACATTTAGCCTAATTTACCGCGAAAGGAGATTTATATGAAATTCTTTCTTTTTTAATCGGGGAAAATTAAATAAGATTTGATGTCTTATTTGTGGCATTTTAAGGAACTTTAGGATAGTTTCCAAATTGATTATGGTGGGATATGATAAAGCTAGGATGGCGTTGAGGCTGTGGAAGGATGAGAGGGTCTATGTGAAGCGAGGTATATATATATACATATATATACGTAGGTGCATTGTTGCATATGGAAAAGGTGTTGGTTTTGGATCTGTCGATATATATATAGGATTGTATCCCCTAGCCTCAGGCTTTTTATGGTGATTTGGACTACCCTACAAATAAGGGAGTTGCAGAGTGAAGGTTTTTTAGAGATTACTTTGAGAAGTTAAGATGTCTTGGTAGAAACTTAAGGCTTGCTTTTAGGAAGTGTGTAATGTCCTCTGTGTTGGAGTTTGGAGTGTATGTCAAAAGGCTATCTGGCGGTTTGATAGGCTATTTGGACAATGTTTTTGTTTCCTACAATACCTATGTGGCTAGGTATTCAGATAAGGGGTATTCTTAGGAAATATTTGGTTATTAAGTTTGTGACGAAGGAGGCATAGTATTTATGGCAGTAATAGAAGACAGCCTGGAGTATGGGAGTTCCTTTGACTGTAAAAAGTTGCAACCTTCTTTCTATCTCGCTCGGTTAGTCGGGTCTCAGTCCAATACTCCTTGATTTGAGTTCTGTCTCTTGCTTTTGATTGGTTGAAATCCATTCGAGTTGATCTAAAACCCGTTTTCCATTAGGTTTCCGCTTGAAACCTGGAAAAGATCACAGGGGGCGGTCGCTGAGCTATCAACTCTGGTTGTCATTGAAATTCATGCAGTCCACACTGGTAGCTCGGCTTGATAAATTCAAAGTTCTGTAAAATCACAAAAAAATAGCAGCTAAAGTACAAGTTTTGTAAACTCAAAAAAAGACCTCGGACGCCAAAGTAGGAATCGGGTTTATTCCTGGCTATATCTTTTCTTTGCACAGCATGCTCAATCGGTTGAAGAGCCTCTCCTCCTGGAGGAGCGGCTCCCAGGAGACCATCTTCGATATCCGTCGCCACCGGGAGCCGGTGCTGCTCAATGTGTACGATCTGTGCCAGCTCAATGACTACACCATTGCCGTGGGCCTGGGCGTCTTTCATAGCGGTGTCCAGCTGTATGGGACAGAGTTCGGCTATGGCGGCCACAGTTTCCCCGGATTGTCTGGCATCTTCCAGATGGAGCCGTGCAACCACAATGGTGACCTGCGCGATAGCTTCCGCTTCCGCCAGAGCATCGTGCTGGGCCACACGCATCTGAGCTACGATGAGGTGCGCCATGCCGTCGACCAGCTGGGCCGGGAGTTCTCTGGCCGCCGCTACAATGTGGTGTCCCACAACTGCAACCACTTCTCCATCAAGATGGCCGACCTTCTCTGCGGACGCACCATACCCGGTTGGGTGAACCGGCTGGCCAACCTGCTGGCCCATGTGCCGTTCCTTCAAGACTTAGTGACGCCACAGTACCAACGACGCCAGCGCCCACACGAACATAAGCCCTGAGTACCACAGGAGTTGGTCCAAAATCGTTTGTTGTTACCCATCACTTTCTTACTTGAATGATACCGCCCATGACATGGATGTGCCTTGACATAGTGCCTCCCGTCCACTGAACACCATCTCCACTATGCGATAGTTATGTTTTAGCCACAAATAAAAGGAGCTCATTGTAAATTCCAACCAGGAAGAACCACAGTAGAGCTTGTAAGGGAGAGTTGGGTTGAGCAGAGGGAGATTGCCATAGAAGATGGGTTTTAAATCCAAAAATTTGTTCTTAGTTTCCTATATTTGTTTTATAGTTCAGTTGTGGAAATATCTAGCCGTTATATAACATTTTTAAATATATTTCCTTGACTATTCCTGGCTTTTTTTTTAGCCCTTTAAAGGAAGCTGCCTGTGATAGATTAGGTGTGTCAACATTTTCCATAAATAAATATGATAAATATGATTTGAAATATGTAAAATATCAATCAATCAAAAATCAATATAATTAATTTATATTCATTTTTTATGGTTATATTTAAGCATGTTTTATATAGAACTTAATCTCAAAATAGTTGTGTTTTATGGATCATAAATAATAAGTCTTAAGTAAAGTTATGTGCAAAAGTAGGAGTATAATATATATACATATATATATATGCTTGCGCAATTTTACATTAGGATTCTTCTGATTCTTAATTATTACAAAGATAAAAAAAACACGATAAAGTTGCTAAAATAAATCTGAAATGGTATTAATCTCGGATTTTCTTATTTTTGGTATACCAATTCAATTCAGAAATTCTTGATTTAATCCCGACTACTCTTAATATTTAAAAAAAAGGTTAATTAAATCCTGACTATATATAGTTCCGCAAAATATATTCCAAAGCGTCTTCTTTAAAAGCATGTTGTGGGAGAACAAATCAAAGCAGATCAAGGTATAGGGCTCACAAGCTCATCACCACACATCAATAGATGAGGGAAAACCAGCAATTTCAAGGGAGTCTTCTGTGCTCTGAGTTCTCCAAATGGATATGCATCACGAATCTTTAGTAGTTCCAATGGTTTAGACCCCTCTTGGCTGGCTAATAAAAATAAGAATTGTAAAAAAGCTATAGTTATTTGCTCCAATCTTAAGGGAGATTTTCTTGCATTTTCCAATGTGGACGTCGCATCCGTATACTCATTGAAGAACTTCCTTTCCTAAGAATATAAATATACAAATACAAAAAAATACAATAAAATATAAATAATTAATAAATATTTAATTATTTTCAAGTGTTGCAACCTGCATTTGTATTAGCGAATATGTATGTATATCTAAATATTGTATTAATTTTTATATATTTTCCTATTATTATTAACCCTTCGTAATTTTATACAGCCCTGCCAATTTAGAGCTCCAAATGGGATCGGGGGCTGAGATGGATCGAGATGGTAAAGGTATATAAATTAAGTATAAATTATAAATAAAACACACACATAAAATATTTCCACCTTTCTTGTAAATCTTCTAACGCCTTTAAATTTGTAGTTCTTTCACATAATCTACGCTGCCTGGACCGTGAGTCGTTCACAATTTAATTTTCTTCACTACTTTAATTAATTTTATTTATAATTTATATTTGATTTAAATTTTAATTATTTTGCTTACAATTGTTAAGAATTTTGTGGCCGAATTTTTAATGTGTAAGTTTGTATATACATATGTATGTAGATGTGCACTAAATTTGGCCAATGATACACTGGACTTATGGTAATAAGTAAATATGGGTAAATAAATAAATAAATAATTGTACTTTAGCGGCATTTACATCTACGCGTACAACAATTAATATAAATAAATAAATAAATATCCAATTAACTAATATTGCAAAACTTTCATGAATTTCTGGTACAGTTTCTCCGATCTTTTCCCCTTACGGATTGGGACGATTGGTGGCGCCAGTGTTTTTCAATCCACTTTTCCCCGCCATAACCCTGCTAACTTGGTTTATTGGTTGCACTCCAGGCGATATTCCCCCTCGGGTGACTATCGATACCGTCAAGAATGCAACACTAGCTGTAGGCGAAAAACGTGCTTTACATTTCATTAACGGAGTTTTAGCAACATCAAAAATCCAAGAATCTAGTGCAAATTCATTGAATTTGTGACGATATTCGTGCCTTTGAGACCCAGCTCTTTTGTAAGTTTCGCTTTAGTAAGTGCTCCTAATAAAGGGCGAGCCATCATCATATACTGCTTACTGCTTATGCCCGATAACCATTATAGCAAAAGCTAACTCCTTTCCCATCATTTAGGAGACTGTGAAGCAGGAATTAATCCAAACCAGGAATCCAGGAACAATTTTTAAACCATACATATCAATTCCAGGTAAGTGAGGAGCCCCTTTGTGTGTACATTAACTAATTGCATTCCCTTTTCTTTTCCATTTGGACAAGTCATGTCACTTGTATATGGAATAATTTCTTTCCTTAAAAATGTAGTTCGTTATCGTCAAGTAATTACAAAAAATGATGAAGAAGAGGCCACTGCCGTCGAAGACCCCGAGCTACCAACGAAGAAGCCTACCAAGCGCCTTAAAGTTCGAGTAATGAGGATGACTCTTTCTAAAGCGAACAAAGTGGTTCAGCAAAATAGGGCGGAGGCAGCTCGAGCCCGGAACACCCGGACGACCCCGACAGAAGTCAAGAAATCACAATCTGCCGAAGACATGGGATAGACATGGGATGCATATTATTAATAAATCTGATTTTAAAAATATATGCAAACTAAGTTCTCAGTTTTTGAGTTATCGGGCTGAAACTTTCAGGAAACAGTATATATGTCGGAAGGGGAGGAATCTGACTAATATATCCTATAGCTGCCATAGAAACGATTGGGAGAAAGTGGCATATTTTCGCTATTTTTCGAGATATTCCAATGAAACTTTATTTGTACCTTTATAATAAAAGTACAGCCACACCCTAGAAATTTAATTGAAATCGGACCAATATATCACATAGCTGCCATAGAAAAGATCGGTCTAAATTCATATTTTACATATGCATTTTACATTTTACATACATTTGACATTATATCATTGTCTTTTTAAGTGATAAGAGCACTTTGGTAAAATTTTCACTTCGGACAAATATATCTCATAGCTACCATATAAACACACATGCGAAACAGGGTGTTTCGTGTAATTTATGCTCTTAGTATCAAAATCTTGTTTTAAAGGATATATCAACATCACCTCCGCCCCAATATAGCTTTTCTTACTTGTTTTTTATATTAATTTCGCCTTTTATTGTTTTATTTAAAGTTTATTCTTTTTTTGTTATATAAAAATGATTGGTAACACTGCTTACCCACTTGGGCATCGCATCCCTCCTCTTTCATTGCTCCCTTCAATAATTAATAACACAAACATAATATTACATATATTTATTTGTGGTTCTTAAACGGATAGCGCTGCTTGTATACATTTCTTGCCAATTGTGTGTGGTGTGTGTGGGTGTGTGTGTGTGCTTAGTTACATGGTAATTAACCTAACAGAAACTCGTCGCTGATGTGGAGTCCGGGTGAGGATGTGTTCCATCGACGTTTGTGGGGCCAATCCAGTATACATACGCAAGCCTGCCTATCCCCCCGTAGTAGTAGTAGTAGTAGTAGTAGTAGTAGTACTTTAACTATATACTTAATTACAGTTCACGAGGAAAAAAAAAGTAGGTGTGACAGTTGGGTTAATAATTTACACGTGTAGAGTTCGTAAGTGTTATAATTAGTATAATAATATTATTACATGCAGAGGAGCTGCAGTAAGTTTTTTTGTCTACGTTTTCGCGTGCACTACTCATTGGTTTTCGTGTGTGTGTGTGTGTGGGTGTGGGTGTGTGGCCCCAAACCTGGCGGCATAGGAAGGTATCGTATCTATTAACCACTAAAAACCCATTTAAATCCTTGTGTGACCTATACAACACTTTGGGAAAGGTACAGCTTGGCCTTATGGTTATGTTTCCGGAAAGCGACATAAGTCCGCCGACATAAACTTGCCCTGAAAAATCAATCGAGATTTTGTGGTTTCCTTCGGCGGTTTTATGACGTTTTAAAGTGCCATTATCTTGCCCTCATAGAACAAATGTTCTTTACAAAAATAAAAAATAAAAATAAGAAATGCGTGTTGTTTCAAAACGACATAAGGTCGCTGTTCAAATAAAAGACATCAACTCGCGTGAAATTAATTCATTTAAATAATTGGCAAGCCTATGACAACGGTCTTATGTCGTCACCCACTTGCCTTAGGCTTCTGGTTAGCCTTCTGCTACCTCTCCTGCTCCTGCTCAGGGATTACGCTTGCGCTGAAGGCTCTCCCTCCCTCCCATCCACGTCAGATCGATTTCGTGTCGTGTGATTCAAAACTAAAAACATAAACTATTTCCTCTTAACCTAAAACAAGCCGTGATGCTTTTCATATAGTAAATGCGTCCCACATATTGGTGACAAAGAAACGTCTTAAACTTAAGTCCATTCATTCATAGTAAAAAAAAAAAACGGATGCTCCTCCATCCTTGGATTCTCTTCTGTTCTTCCTTGTCCAACCCTAAGCTATGTGTGTATCCGTATAGCCGCTTCTATATATATATATATCGCGAGTGAACACACATCCCGCCGACTCCTTACTTGCCCAGCAGCTCCGCGGCACTGCCGCTGAGCGCAATCTTCTTGGCTGGCGGCAGCTGATCGGCGGCAATGCTCTGCATCGGGGAGAGAGAAAAGGATACGTCAGAGTGTGGACTCAATGGAGGCGCTAACGGCAAGCACTTACCAGCATGGAATTGTCACGCTTGCTGCTGCCGCTGCTGCTGCCTGAATTCGTGGCCGTGCTCGCAGCAGCTGCTACGCCGCCTGTGCTCGTGGCAGCGGCGATCTTGGGCGCCGCCTTGGGCGCGGCTATCTCTTCGCTGTTGGCCAGCGATTTGGATGCGGGCGCAGCATTGGCGCTGGACAGTGAGGAAGTGGCGTTGGCGGTGGCTCCAGCAGCAGCCCCAGCGCTGACCACATCGCTGCTTGAGTTGGTGGCCGTGTCGGACTCATCGGTGATTGTGATGGTGGCAGTGCTGGCACCAGCCGCAGAGCCAGGAGTACTGCTCGAGCTCACGCTGGCTGTGGTGGCCGCAGACGAGGCTGAAGCCGAAGCTGCAGACGAAGAGGATGTTGTGCTCGCCGTGGTGGGCACAGTTACAGGCGGCTCACTGCCAGCGCTTTTGACTGCCGCCTCAGGCTTCTTCAGCTCCTCCTTCTTGCCCGACGCCTCTGGATGGCTAGGATCGACCCCGTTGTTGCTGACTTCGGTGGACGGCTTCCTGGCTGCTGCTGCCGTTGTGTTGGCCGCAGCCGTCGCCGAATCCACAGCACCTGCGGTACCTGCGGCAGCTGCTGTGACCGCTCCGGCTGCTGCTCCAGCTGCTGCTCCCGCTGTTGCTGCCGCTGCTCCATCGACAACCGCTTCGCCGCTCTGCTCCTCCGCACCGGATTCCTCAGATTTGCCAGCCTCGTACTCCTTGACGATCTGGTCTAGATTGTAACGCCGCCGATTGTTCACATAGAAGGTGCGCACATGCGCCTCTGTCTTGGTGGTCACCAGCTTTGCGATCATCTGTGTGGGGGGTAACATTAGTTACTAGGAGAATAAGGAGGCGAAGGCGCCACACTACTTACCGGATAATTCTTGCCGTACTCGCGAATCGCCAAAAGAGCCACTTGAATCTCATCCGGCAGCCAGCGAGCCGAGATGCGTGGCTGCGTGACAGGAGAGGCCTCTGCGCTGGCCGCTGCCGACTTGGTGGCCACCTCCTCGACGACGGTGATGGCATCGCATTCCTTTTCCAGCTGCTCCATCGTCTGTCTGTTTTTCTGTATCTGCAATGAGTCAGGGTTTAGGGGGGACATTGAATAGAAAGTTCTCAGCGAGTCCAATGGCGAGTGTGCGAGTGTAAGCTGTGAGGTGTGTGTGTGTGTAGTTGGTGCGGTATCTAGAGTGAATGCTGAAGTTCCGACTAGGGCCCCTTACTGCCAAAGCTATCCCAAGTACAGTCTGCGCTGTGCTGAACCAAAGACCCTTTATTTACTAAGATCTATCATTTTTCGTGCTGTACCTAGCGCTGAATACAGGCTCTGATCAAAGACTCTCTACTTACTAAGACGCCGAACGCCATACGATTTTTTGCACACGTATTTTTTATAGCGAGACGTCCTCTCAAAGACGATTGCAATGGAGACAGAGAGACAGAGTGTGTATACGTAGTCTCACGCATTTTATTTCTGTGCATTTTATCCATGCAAGCGCATTCTATTTTTAGATTTTTAGAGAGCGCAATTTTTGTCAGAACCAGAAAAATTACTTGCATATGGCAATTCAAATGTATGGTCGTTACGCATCTTAGTAGCTTTAAGCTGAACTTGTCCTCTTTTTTTCAACAATGGGACTGTAATTATAATTATACTTATTTTAAGTCCTAGACTTGTAGCGTTAGGAATTCAATTAATAATATAATACAAATACAAATACTTTTTTTCATAAAAAACTAAATAAAGGAGCTTGTGTAAATATGTTTTTTTTTTTAATGTAACTCTTAAAATTGAATTAATAAATAAAAATCCGAAATAAATATTATATTACAATTTTTTTCAATAATCAAAAACTATCACTCTCATTTTTTATTTGCTTTTATTATAATAAATCCTAAAAAAAGCTTTTTTTAACTGAAATGAATTTCTTTTTATTTGTTAAACAATTTTAAAGAGTTAAAACTATTTTAGACCATTGATTTTTGTAAATCATAACTCCTATTTACAGTCCCTGGTTTCTACAAGTTCTTTTTTTTACATGACAGACCTGACCCATGGTATAACTATAGAAGGTAGCCTCGTCGAGAGAACTGCTCTCTTTTGAGGACTCTATTTTGACGTCGTTGCCTTGATACTTCCTTTGAGGGTATGTTTTTTTAATATTTAGAGTTCTCAACGAAGCTTATGGGGCTACCTTCTATAGTTATGCCATGAAAGCTTTTGGGGCTACCTTCTATAGGTATGCCATGACGTGACCTAGTTTATTAAGCATAACCTCACGGAATGCGGCTCCTAAACTAATTTAAGAGTTCATAAAGCCTGACAGCTAGTCTTAACCCCCTAGGTGACCCCCCGTTTGTTGTCTCTTACTTCGGCCATGAGGGCGGTGATCTTCCGATCGCCTTCCGCCAAATACACGCTAGGATTCTCGCAGCTGGCGAGCGCTGTGAGATCATCGTGGTTGATGTACATGCCCTTGGGCGGCTTGCGCTTCGACCGATCAGCTGCAGCGGCGCTGTTGTGAGTGGATCGTCGGGGGGCATTGCTCTCCGGCCCGGATATGGGTCGCCGGTTGCCCGTGCGCCTGGGTCACAGTCGTGGTGTGCGCGGCGTAAAGTGTGTCGGGTGATCAGGGATGTGGCACCAACAAAAAGGGGTTTTGGGATCGGTATGAGGAGCGGGTAGAGAGTGAGAGAGAGAGAGAGAGAGAGAAGGGGAAGAGATAAAAAACTTGGCATTAGCTATCGGCTTTAGGCTTTTGGGCTTTCGGCTAGATGATGAAATATCTACCTCCAGTGCGTGTGACAACTCTTGCACATGCGACCCAGCGGCGAATCGAACAGAACGTGGCATACCACATGGCATGTCTTGCAAAAACCGCCAACTACCACGCGTCGCGTGCCATCGCCACCGAGCTCGTTGCTGCTGCTGTTGTTCCCCGCATCGTTGTTGTTGTGGCCACCATTGGTGGCCCCCTCGACGGCAGAGGATATTATGCCAAAGCCCAGCACCTCGTCGCCCTGAGCATTTGCGGCGTAGATGCTGCCGCTCCTGCCGCTGCTGCCTAGGTGGTGATCCGTGTCCAGGTCATTGTTGGTAGTGATGGTGTTGTTGTTGTTGTTGTTGCTGCTGCTGTTGTTGCTACCATGGTTGTTGTTGTTGTTGTTGTTCTCTCCACTGTTGCTGGCATTGGTGTTGTTGGTGTTATTATTATTGTTGTTGACCATGTTATTGGTGTTGTTGTTATTGGAATTGGTGTTGGTGTTGTTGGTGAGATTACCACTGGCGGAAGGTGTATTGGTGTTGTTGCCGGCATTAGCTGTGTCACCATTACTACCTTGCCCCTTCTGCCAAGCAAAGTAGGTTTCGAATTTTGGATTCGGATTTGGATTTTTGATTTCAGATTCGGATTGGCAAAATCAACACCGAGCATGGAATTTGAAATTTTTTACGATTACGATTACGGTTTTTGGTTGTGATTTTCGGACAGTTACGGTTTTGATTTTTTTTTTTTTTTGCGGTTTATTTGGTGTATTTCAAGTGTTGGATTTTGGACAGTAAATGCAAAGAGAAGAGAAAAAAAACGCAATTGATTGTTGCTTTAGTTCAGTTGGTAACACTTAAGTAAGTAGAAGATTGTATTGGGTTTTTTTTTTCTTGCTTGGCTTGCTGTAGTTTGCTTGACGGCATTGCCAACACATGTACGGTTTTATAACGGTTCTGCCACGCTCTCTCCGCTCTCTCTCTCTCTTCGCTCTCTCTGCGCTCTCTCTCTCTTTGACCTCCCGAACACACAGTCCCTCCTAAAAGCCGAAGCCCAACCAATCCAGATCCCACCACCACAGGTTGGAAGCAGGGGAGCACATAGGCTCCATTTGATCTCTTACTCCCTTTCTCTCTCTCTCTCTCTTTCTGGCTGTCTGGTCTCTCAGGGAATGGGGATAGCGACGGTTAGTATGGAAGGACGAGTGTCTGGGTTGTATTTTTTTGTATTTTTTCTTTTTTTCTTAAAAATAGATCACACATTTAAAGGATTCGGAGATCAGAGATCTGGAATCATTTCAGCAGCAGCAAGCAAGGAGATGGGGAAAGGAAAGGATGTGATGATACTTATGTCATAGAATATCTAGGGATCAAGGCGGTATAGATGAGGTGTGTGTGTGTGTGTGTGTGTTTGGATGGATGGAGACTAGAGGCTATTAGGATGGAGATGCATTCAGTGATTCAGTGATTTGTGGTAAGTGTGTGTACTTGTGTCGAGGAAAAATTCCAAACAAAAAGGCAAAACAAATACGAAATACGAATAACGAAGCTTTATGAATAAGAAACACATACAAATTGTTTGGTTTGGTTTTTTTTTTTTTGTTTAATCTTTTCGCAAACAAGATATGAATTTATTAGGATTAGCATTAGTTTAGTGTGGTCGATCCAACATTATTATTATCGTCTAACGTCTATCGTTTATCGTCTATCGCCTGTGGTGTGTGTATTTCGCCCTCTTTGCTCTCATATAAATATATCAAATATGTATTATTCTACATAGTTTTAGGGGTTTAAGCCTTGTTCGCTTTAATACTTAAATCAATCTCTCTTTGTTGTTGTTTTATATATATAAATTACTATTGTTTACGTATCATAATAAGTTACCAATCTATCATTTATATATATATTACGTAAAAAAAATGTGTGTGTGTGTGTGTGTGTGTGTTGGGGGGAGGGGGTTTTAAAATCGTATATATACTATTTATATAGGTGTAAATGATGGTATATAATGAAAGAACTAAACGGTTTTGTCGTTGCTTTGCCTTAGTCTAGTGTTGAGCTTCTTCTCAGGCGACAAATCCATCGAATCAACGAAGTCAACGATCGTTTTTTTGCAGAATACATAAATCTCTCTCTCTCTCTGAGTGTGTGTTGTGTGTTGTGTGTGTGTGTGGGTGTGTGTAATGTCAGTGTTTTTTTTTGTTTTTAGTGCAAGTTCTTGTTTTTTTTTTGGCATTGGTTTTCGATTGAAACTTTATGAGATGTATGCAGGCACGGCGATTATCTGAAAGAATAACGAACCAGAGACTGTGTGTGAAACGCTATGAATCGCTGGCTGGCGAGCATGACGAGGATCCGGATCCCTCCCGAAAGGAACTACTGTCCAAAGCTATTTTAATGTCTAATTAAGATGCGACAAGTCTCTGTTTTTCTGTTAAGGTTATGGGCTTCCTAACGAGTGTTGCTTAAATACTGCTTAATCACTTGGGTAAACTTGGTTCACTTGTTCATTAATTCTTTTTTTTTTTTTTTTGTATTATGTTACTCTCAACGTCAAACAGCTGAAGCCAACTTGTCCTTTCTTTTTTTTTTTTAGAGAGATAAAACGAACTTATATTGCTCACTTGTTCACTGCTCAGTAGCTCAATTGTTCACTCATGCTTGCTCAGTTGCTCACTTGTTCTTCAATGCTCATAAAAAAAACCACTGAGTACTAAAATAAATATTATACGTTGCATATTACATTCTAATCTCATATATCTCATATATATATATACTCAATCTCATATATTTACTTGTTTCCCTAATCCTCAAAAACGTTCAACATTTCACTGAACTTTCTAATATCTAGCATGATCAGATTTGAAAAGTTTTTGTGTTGATTAAATAAATAATCCAAAAAAATTGGCAGTCAACTTCAGTAAGTCGAAGTTTTTATACTCGTGCCAGCTATAACAATTAGTAAATTATAGTACTAATTAATTACTAATTAATGGAATACTGAATGTAATGATAAAAATATGACACTTGGCAATTGGATATTAGATTTACAACAAAAATCAATAAAACATTAAAAGGATCAATGTTGCCTAAAGTTTTCAAGTATAGTTTTTTCTTTGGTGCTTTTTAAGGAACTTGAGAGATCAGATATTTATAAAAATTGCCATATCCTTGAGAATATGTATATATGGACACTTTTTTTGCGAAAGTATCGTATGTCATAAGGTTTTACATAAGACATATTATACTTTCGCATAAGTGCGTTGATATGTTGAACAACAAAAAGGCTATAATTTGTCTTTAAAACTTTAAGTTAATTTATGATAATTTCTATGACAGTCATACGTTAAGGAAAGGTGGTCCGATCAGTCCCGAACTGACATATAAAGATTGACTCTTTTTATTTTTATTTATTACTTTATTTTGTAATTACTTTATTATTTCATCACTTATTTATTTTACTCATTACTTTAAAGTATTAAGCAATAAACGAAAAAAATTAATATATACAGACGGATATGGCTAGATCAAATCGGCTCTTGATGCTGATTAGTAATATATGTATATAGGATATACTTTATAGGATCGCACAAGCCTTCTTCAAGGCGTTGCAAACTTCTGAATTTAAAGATATTACGCTTTGCAAGGGTATACAAATTACCAAATTGAAAAACTATTCAAAAATGAATAGTAGAGCAACGTAGAACAAGTGAACAAACAAGGGCAAAGTTAACAAAAATGAATAAAGTGAATTAAAATTAGCAAAGAGAACAAAAATGAATAAAGTAAACAAAAAAGAGCAAAGCAAAGCAAAGTTTGCTCCTTTTTGTTCACTTGTTCACCAGCTCCTTTGGGTAATTACAACTTTTTTATTCACTCACTCAAGAGCAAACCAAAACTATATCTAAACTATAGCCAACTACAACTCGCGCCTGGATACACTCGAAAAGTTTTCAGATACATTTGAATAAAGCTCTCCCTGCGGGCTATACACATTCGGGGCTTGTTGGGATACGGATGCGGTGGCTGTGGTGGTTTTACAATATCTAAAACAATTATCAGTGAACTTGGCCTAGGCTTTAAGCCGCAGTATCCTAGGTTCTAGACCTGCCTTAACAACAATTACGTTAATATATTCATTTAGATTCACCAAGCACAAGGCGGCAACACAGCCCAAGTGGCCGAGAGATGAGGAGAGGCGGAGTGGAGCCATCTTCGGTGTGGTGTTTGTGTGTGTTTAGAATGGTGTGTATGAATGAATGGAGTGATTGTGTGTGTGTGTGTGTGGGTGGGTGTGCGTGTGTACGTTATGTATGTGAGGGCGGGGGGCGAAGGGGGAAGGATCGATCTCGTTGGCTGTTCGCTTAGCTAGTTCTAACAGATAATTACCTTGTCATCGGTATCAGACTCCTCATTGCTGCCCACCTCGCTGCCATTCTCGGAGCCCTCCTTGACCACCGCCTTGATGGCCTTCTCCTGCCGATCCATGGCGCTGCTGCGGTGACGCGTCTTCTTCCACGAGTAGTAATACTTGACCAAACTGGCAATGGATTTGTCTGGCAGCTGTGTGGGTAACAGTGAGTTTTAGCCAGGGAAGCCAAGAGGGAGGCCTCCGTCCGATCACTTACCATCTGGCGGATGCGATGGAAGCTCTTCCCGTGAAACTGGAAGGCCTGCTCGAACAGCACCTTATCCTCGATGGTCCACTCGTCGGGAAAGGGCGTAAAGTTGGCCAAATCCATGACGGCACGCTCAAGATCATGCTTGTGCCAGAAGAGCATGCCCAAGGCCTGTTCGCCATTATAGCCATACTTCTCCTTGGCCACCGAAATGTACTCCTCCACTGCAAAGGAAGGGAGAGTTCCTTAATGATACGCTCTAGGGAATAGCTGCTATAGGTACGTACGCTTCAGGTCGGGTATCTCCTTGGTGGGCGACCAGACCAGGAGTGCGCGCTCATTCATCAGCTCCGGGCGACGCTCCACTTCGGGGACAAGCGGCGGACACACTGCCTGATAGTCACGTCCCACGCGGATTTTCTCTGTGGGGAAAGATTCGTTTTGAGTAGGATGAAGCCTTTGGTTGACATTTTGGGACGTTGTGGACTCACCTTCGTACTCCGACTGCTTGGTTTTGGTCTTGCCGTTCCGCTTTGTGGCTGTTCATCGGGAGGAAGAGATACAGAACAGAGAAAATCTTGAGTTGGGATGGGCCAACGCTTGCTGATGTCTTGGTGCCTACTTACAGTTGTCATCGTCGGAGCTCTCCGGCGTGCCCGCACCCGGTACGGCTGTGGCAGCTTTGTCGTTGGAGGAAGCATTCCCTGAATTGCCGCCGCCGCCGCCCGCTCCGCCACCGCTGCCGGCTAGGCTGCCACTGTTAGGCGTGCCGCCGCCACCGCCACCGCCGCCAGTGGTGTGCGTGTTGGGACTGGGACCGCGGGAACGGCGACCATTGCGCACAACATCCGTGGTATTGCGCTCGGCCAGCACCATCTTATCCCGGATGAGCTGGGCGCGCTTGTTTTGCTTCTCCAGCGTGCTGGCTTGGGCGCGTGGGGGCCGTCACGAACGAATAGATCCAAAGATCGAGCACTGCTGCACTGCTGCACTGGAAGGAAAGAAGAGAGCGGAGGGATGAGGGCGCGCGCGTTCTACTACGGATTACATGCACATAAGTGTGTTCCAGGTGAAAAATACAACAAATAGAAACTCTTCAAACTCGCCCGCAGCGCGTTCGTCGAGAGTGTGCGGCGAGCGAGTCGCACTTCTTCCGCTACGACCGCAGAGCAGTGCGCTGTCAAACAGATACATTCGTGCGTGTGTGCGCGTGTATGTGTTCGTGAGCCCTGTGCGTGTGCGACTCTGCCCGTGCAGAGTGCAGGCGTATTGGTGCGCGCTCGGGCGAGTTTGCATGTGTATGTGTGTGTGTGTTTGTGTGTGTGCTCAATGGCCAAGCCAGCTGAGATTGGATTTGGGATGCACTGGAAACAAGCAAAGCGAGCCAAGTCGAAGCATTTCCAACTCCAGGCGGAGGAGACGCTTACCTGGCACACTGGCCGCCAACGGGTCGCGCGAGGCTGCCCAAGAACCGAACCGAAAACGCGCCTTGGGATGCCCCACTCAGAAGGACGGGCGCCGCTTTCGCCCTCGCGCTTACGTAGTTATGCCTGCTCGGGGCGCCGGACTCTGGACCAAGCAACAGCACGATTGGATAATTCGGTCGAATCGCAGGCACAGGACGCGGCCACACGGCTCAGCAGAAGCGACGGGGTTGCTGCGCGCAGGTAACCGAAACCCAAACTGAAACGCGAAAAAAAAACTCGCTCGCATACGATGATTCTCTGGTCGGTCCGTGCACACAGTGCACTTCGTCGCGAACAACCGTAGCGTAGCTTTGTCTCTCACTTGGATCCGATTTTCCCCGTGTGCGCCCCCAGCGTCGGCCGTGGCGTCCAAAGTTGGGCCTGCAGGCGCGCGCGATTCGCGTTTAAGAACACTCAGATTCGCCAATTAAATGCAAACAATTGCACTTTTTACAGCGCCTACTATGAAAAATCTCGAATGCTCAAAATTAATTTAAACTGTGGCTGTAGAAGCCACGGTTGCAAGGGATACACTCAAACTATCGATTAGGCCGTTTCGATATATCGATTGGCTGTAGTCGGGACGCTGCTGGCATTCACAGGGAAACAGAGACAGCGGGTATGAGGCGGCGATAAATGTCTGGCTAAAACACGCTGTACTTCAGTGCCAATATTCTATTTGGCGAGTTGTCGAGTATCGATAATTGCCCGTGCACCAATGGGACCAGCCTTGCCACATCGACAAAGTGCGGCCGGGCATTTTGAACCTGTGAAAAAATAGTATAGAGCCAACAGAGAGTTTTTAACTTATTAGAATAGCATTTTTTAAGGGCTTCCAACTTCTTGCTCTCTCCGGGCACAGCATGTTGCGTGGGCACCTTCCAGGTGGCAGCCCGATAACCGCGCACTGCTAGTGCCTATCGGCCAATTGCAGATTCGCCAGTTTTCCGCAAGGTGGCGACTACGGCGGGCGCAGACTAAACAGACAGACGTGCGAGCGACTTTTTTCTATACGAAACGCCTAAGAGCAAGTGCAAATCCCGAGCAACGCAATGGCCGCTAGATTCATACAGAAAATTGTAAGAGCCCCCCGTGTAGATTTAAGCGCATCGCAGCCTCCCATTATCAGCCCGGCCTTTCCTGTCCTGTCCGCCCCCACCACAATCCCCCAAAGGACAGCAGCACCAGCGGCGGCGGCAGTTGATTACGTGCTGTGACCGCCTGGCTAAAAATAATAGTGTCCATGCAGCAGCCACTAACTAACATTGCGATTTTGTTTCTCCTTCGCTCCCTGCTTCCCTACACCCACTACCAACAACAACGAACCTCCCAACTGAGCCAACAATCCGCAAACCGAAACCAACGACAACAACACATTACGCAAAACACTTGCAGCTTAATCAATTGGGTCTGACTGCTGCGCGTGATGCGACGCCAGCGTCGGCGGCGGCTACGTCGGCGGCAGCGCTTAAAGCCCAGGTTCGTTCTCAGGTTCATCCAGCAAAAAGAAAACACTCTATATTGGGGCTAAGAGGAGGAGGAGGAGGAGGAGGAGCATCTCTCCTCCAGCTGTCCGTCCTGAGAAAACGGCGAAAAGAAGACTCCTTTACATAACACACTGCTGCCGCGGCTGCTGCTGCTGCTCGCTCTCTCGCCCTCTCTCTCTCACACTCTCTCGCTCTCGTTGCGTGGCCGATAACGATAACCGCTGACGCGTGGGGTGTCCCAGCAGCAGCTCCCCTCGAGCTCCAGCCCTCCCCTCCCTGAGAGGTTAGCCACTTACGAAGATCAGATTTCTTTGGCGGCCACTCGAAGCTGGCCTTATCAGCGCCCCTGCAATTAAAGCCAATCCGGACAGCTGCGCTCTAACCTCAACAAACATATGCGATGGCGACGGCGGCAGATGCGCGGGGCTGCAGCAGCAGCAGCAGCAGCCGATTGTTGTTGGTGCACACGACACACTTATGTAATCCCATCTAGGAGAGGTTGTTGTTGTTCCGCTCCTTGTCCCCCCGCATCCCATACACTCTGCATTTCCATTAAATTTCCCACAAACTGACATCGCGCTGCTTGCTTGCAGGTCAACACAACTCCCGCGGCCAGCCGTGCCTACTCGTCCGGCGGCAAGAAGGTTACGCTGATTCCCGGCGATGGCATCGGACCCGAGATCTCGGCGGCCGTGCAGAAGATCTTTACGGCCGCCAATGTGCCCATCGAGTGGGAGGCCGTCGATGTGACACCCGTTAGGGTAAGTGGGTTGACATTTAAATTTTAAATTTGTAAATGAACGTTTTTTTCTGTACTGCAAAATATGGCAACGCCGCTGATTGGGCGGGAAATTTAAATTGAGTGGAATTTTGACATTTTTTCTTCAAACAAATTGGATAATATGCGTAATTATGATATTTAAGGAATATTTACTAGAAAATATTTATAATTGAACGAATTCATGCTTTAAGACTAAATTTAAGCCTTCTATTTTAGTAAAAAGTTAAAAAATTATACGTTTTTCAATTTAGTCTCACAAAAACAATGATATTTAATGCGCTAGGGAATGGAATATTTATGCAAATTCATATCTTCATATAAATCATACAAAAACTAAGCTCCCCCTTCCCACTTAGATAGCGATAATGATACTGATTAGGAGATACAAAGGTAAACTTCGAGTTATATTAGAACTTATGCCTAGACCTAACCTCAAAAATAATGAAAAATAATTTAAAAAGCGTTTAAACTACACTTAAACAAACTATTTGTAAAAAGAAAGGCAATATTTAAGTAAATTTCTATCTTTAAATAAATCATAAGAAAACTAAGACACCCCTTTCAACATAGATAGTAATAATAATACTGATTAGGAGATACATACGTAAATTCGAGTAAATCCTAGGACCTAACCTCAAAATAAATGAAAAATAATTTAAAAAGAGTTTATTTGAAGGACAAAAGGCAAGGAATTCCTAAAAAACATGTAAATGTTTGCATTTATGTATCTCCAGAGACCTGGCCTCCAATATAGATACTAATCCCCAATCTTTCCGCTATCATTGCTGCATAACAGGGCGCCGATGGAAAGTTCGGCATTCCACAGGCCGCCATCGATTCGGTGAACACGAACAAGATCGGTCTGAAGGGACCCCTGATGACGCCCGTGGGCAAGGGCCATCGCTCGCTGAACTTGGCCCTGCGCAAGGAGTTCAATCTGTATGCCAATGTGCGTCCCTGCCGCAGCCTCGAGGGCTACAAGACGCTGTACGACAACGTCGATGTGGTCACCATTCGCGAGAACACCGAGGGCGAGTACTCGGGCATTGAGCACGAGATTGTCGATGGCGTTGTCCAGAGCATCAAGCTGATCACCGAGGAGGCCTCCAAGCGTGTGGCCGAGTATGCCTTCCAGTATGCGAAGAATAACAATCGCAAGAAGGTGACCGTGGTGCACAAGGCGAACATTATGTAAGTGTGCCACCTCCTTGACTTACTTCCTCCGCCATGTGGCTCATCCGTTCATCATTCCCTTTCGTTCCTATGCACAGGCGCATGTCCGACGGTCTGTTCCTGCGCTGTGTGCGCGACATGGCCCAGAAGTTCCCGGAAATCCAGTTCGAGGAGCGTTACCTGGACACCGTGTGCCTAAATATGGTGCAGAATCCCGGCAAATACGATGTGCTGGTAAGTGTAAAGCCTTCCTCTTATGTATGTCCTAGTATAGCGTAATGGGAACCTTATTCTCCTCCTTTAGGTCATGCCCAATCTGTATGGTGATATTCTGTCTGATATGTGCGCCGGCTTGGTCGGCGGCCTGGGTCTGACGCCCTCGGGCAACATGGGCCTGAACGGCGCCCTGTTCGAGTCCGTGCACGGCACTGCCCCCGATATTGCCGGCAAGGATCTGGCCAATCCCACTGCCCTGCTGCTGTCAGCGGTGATGATGCTGCGCCACATGGAGCTCAATCAGTACGCGGATAAGATCGAGCGCGCTGCCTTCGAAACGATCAAGGAGAGCAAGTATCTCACCGGTGATCTTGGCGGTCGTGCCAAGTGCTCCGAGTTCACGAACGAGATCTGCGCCAAGCTGTAGACGGCAGCGCGGAACACCAACCGCCACCCGCCACCCCTCAAAAACTGTAGCCAGTATCATCTCGTCAGCAAACCGAACCGAACCGAACTAAACATCAGAATGGAGCAGAGATCAAGATGAAGATGCAGCATGAACAACCAACAGCAACTGAACACTCGCCCCCCGAAGCCAAAAAAACCAATATATGTAGCAGCAATAGAGCCACACTCACAGCACCTTGCCCCGCCAGCAGTTTCCAGCGTTTAAAGTCACCCTTCAAAATTCTGCCCACCAGAGGAGTCATTATCAAGAGCTACCCAAAGTATTTTTACGTTCGAATACACACTTATGTATATTATTTAATTTGCTTAGGCCAAAATGATTGATTGCAAGCATGAAAATTTGTTAATTTCGTTGGCAATATTACTTGCTGTTAGTAAAGTATTCTTGTCGCCATCCAAAAACCAGAACCTTGAGCTATTATTGTTTATATAAATCCTATCTATTATTTATTGATTATTCATTCTATTAGCCCCTTGAGTTAAGCCTAAACCCCCCCAGAAAATGATGAAAAAAAAGGCGAGCTAAGCAAGTCAGTGTGTGAAATGGAAGCCCAGACAGACAGACAGACCGACGACAGACAGCGTAGTTGAGTGTAAAACGGTTACAATAATTCTATGATAAAAAAAAAGAACTACAAAAAAACACACACAAGTGGATCTTATTCAAACCAAGAGAGGAAATACACACAAAAGCTATGAAAGTAAAAGCAATTGTTATTGATAATTAAGCGGAATGTAGTGCGAGAGCATCATGCAATTGTTAAAACTCAATAAAGGAAACCAAAATAAATACCCAAACCGACTTGTTTTTATCACCGATTTACTTTTTACACCCTTCGGAGATCTTGGGAGCATTAACTGGCTCTAGATCGCTTTCTCTCTCTCTCTCTCTCTCTCAATGGTTTATCAATATAAGAGCCTAGAGTGCAAAGAAACCGAGCGGCGTTACGCATCTTATTATTATATGCCTTTGGTCTATGAATTAAGTACACGCAGTTAAGTTAGTCTTCTAGATTCGGAGACTCATTCCGTTGTTCTTAGATGGCTCCTTTGTCCCAGACCGTCGTCTCTTGCATTCAAGGATCCTGAAACACTAAAAACAAAAACAATGCCACTGAAATTTGGTGACACACCCACCCCCATTCGCCCAAAGTAAGTAAGCCAATCTGCAGATATTATTATAATTATTATTTCTGTAGCATTCCGTTGCCTTTATTGAAATCGTTGCCCCAACTCGGGCATCTCGATCCGCACCGACGAGGAGGACTGCCCTTACACACACATTTAGTTTAGCTTAGACACTGACTTCTCTCGTACACACTCGCATTGGTACATACATGACATTTACACGCTAGGGTAGTGTATCCGTAGGGTCCGATATACAGAGTTGGAGTCAGAGGGATTTGCACAACGATCGAATTACACAGACACCCAAAGGAAAACCCACCTACCTACCTATCCTTATGTATTTTGACCCACTGAATCCGAATCTGAATCCCATGTTCGTTTGGCCCCAACTGATCCTGAGTCAAGGACATTTCAAGGGAATAGTGAGAGAAAAAAAAAACGATTTAAACATAGAAAACAACCATATAGAAGGGTTTTTGGGGTGCCCGTTTGACCATATTAAATGTAAAATGGATCATAGAATCGGATTTAGGCACCTTAAAAACCTACTATTTACTATTATAGTTTTTGTTTAGCTTAAACTGCTTTGTTTCTCATTATTTAGGATTTAGCGACTCCAAAAATAGTACTAATATTCTAGTGTTTTCAGATTAAAAAGCTTTATTTTTTTAATTTTTGCCTTGAAAGGTTCTTAGGCAGGATTCATTGGAGTCAAAAAGACTTTGGATTTGAATTTAGCGACCAGAAAAACATACTTATATTCGCTTTTTCAATTTAAATATATTTTTTTTTATATTGATGTTAAAAGAGTATTGAATTCCTCAAGCACACTGGTTTAATCTATTTAAATCAGTGTGGCCCATGGCCCCGACTCGCGAGTCAGGATGGGCCTCTGCCCAATAGCGTAAATGTTCCTGTGACGTTGGCAAGGACCTGTGTCTAAGTACTGTCTTACCAAAGACACTAAAACTACTAAGATGAGTAACGATCACACATTTGACTTGCCACATACAAGCATTTTTTTTTTTTGTTTCTGACAAAAATTGCATTCTCTCCGTTCTCACAGAGTTAAGAGCGTAAAAATTTATAGAAAAAAAAAAGGATGAGCTTGCCTGTGTGCGTACAGATGTAGAATGCATGAGAAACTGCATGAGAAACACACATAAAGTCGTTGGATGCAGCTGTATACCTACAAGAGAGTGACTGGCTCTAGGGCGCGCGCTCTCTCTCTGTCTGTATGGTTGTCACATACTCATGCAAGTCTCACATGTCAATGTATTTGTGTGGGCCACACATTGATTTAAATTGATCTTTTTTCTCACACTTTGATGTTGACTTTGCTCAGGACCCTTTCCCTAGCCAAATGGACCTCGAATTCGGATTCAGCTAGTCAGAACATATTCTTTTTTTGTGGCTCCAACAATTTGTTGGTTCTAATTCTTATTGTTTTTAACCAATTTAAAAAATAGATCTTATAGCATGACTGGAACTAGGCAGAGGTAAACCAAAAAAAAAAAAAGGGATTCTGTGTCTAATTCGTTCGTGTGTGCAGATTCCTAGGCCAACTGCTACTTCCTCATCCTTCCCAAATGTGTTCGGTTTGTCCTAAGTGTTTGTGTGTGTGTTTGCTTTGGTGCCTATTCTACGCTGATCCTTTCTGATCCTTTATGTGGGACCTGTTCGGACCCATTCGGACCTGTTTGTTAGTAAATTACAAGCTTATATATGTACGTGCTACTGTGATTTGCCTGACCCGCCTCGCCGCCGCCTGCTGCATTTGCAATGCAGGGCGCGTGTAGGAATCTCTCTCTCTTTCTAACTTAGGAGCTAGTGAACTAACATGTAAGCACCTGCTACTCGCAGGATTGTGTATTGCATCGCAATGTCATCGTCATCGTCATCGTGGGCTGTCATCGCTTCGGGTCAATTCAAAAATTCAACTAACGCTCCAAAAAACGAAAAGAACTCAAAGAAACTAAATGAGCATACGTGAAAAAATGCCTAAGGAGAGAAAAAAAAATACGCTTAACCAGCTAAGATTGCCGCCCAGCCGCGCCCGCCCCAGCTTACTGGAAGGGCGCAAACTGCACCAGGTCCACAATGGGTGCCGCAGCCGTCGTCACGCGCGGTGCTATGGCCGGATTGGTGACTGTAATGGGCAGCTCCAGCGAGGTGGGCACACCGCTGCCGTTCGTCACCCCAATAACGGCCAGGCTGTCCTCCAGATTGCCCTCGGCCAGCGGCGAGACGCGGCGCAGCTGCAGTCCGCCGCTCGGGCTCTCTAGCGTCGACATGATGGGCGTCTGGTCGAGCAGGGCATTGGTCTCGTTGGTGCGCGCCGTAATGGGCGGCGTGAGATGAGCGGCCGGTGGTGGCAGGGCATGTGAGATGTACACCACACTGACGCCTGGCTCTACACCACCGACGCCGTCGCAGTTGTGGGGCAGTCCAGCGCCGACGCCGCCGCCGCCGCCGCCGCCGCCAGCGGTGCGTGTGTCAATGTGAAGCATGCCAACGCCAGCATTGGCCGCGTCCACAAAATCGGCCTCGTCCACCACCTGGCTGCCGGCCAGGGCCTGCGACAGGAGGTCCGTTACCGGCACAGCCATGGCCTCCTCGCCATCCAGCGTCATGTCCTCCACATTGACCAGCTGCAGGTCGCGCTCCTGCAGATAGACCTGGGCCGCCTGCAGGATGTCGCGGGCATGCAGCACCGCTGTGGTGCTGCCCACGCCGCAGACGCCAGTGCCAGTGGGACTCGTCTCGGCCACACTCAGCTCGATGCACGAGTCGGGCTGCTCCGCGATGCTGAACAGCATCGAGGGATCCAGCTCCAGGCGATGGCCGTTCACGTTCAGCTGCAGCACATTCGAGTCCACCACCTGGTCGTCGTGCAGCGACAGCTGACCGTCCTCGTGGACGTAGCTGCTGGTTGCCATGGTGGCGGTGCCCTCGGCCACCTGGCTGAGCGGCGTCATGATGCCCAGCGTTTCCACGGGCTCCTCATCGTCGCCGCCGCCGCCGCCGCCGCCGTCGCCGCCATTCTCCGAGTCGCTCAGCAGGATGTGAACCGTTGACAACCGCTCGACCTCGTCCTGGCCCTGGCCCTGGACGAGATCCGGCTCTGGGTCCGTCTCGGATGGCTCCATTACCTGGGCCACTGCCTCATCGCCCAGGATGTCAATGTCGGCAAATACCGCCGACAGTGGATGGCCGTCGGCGAGTCGGGGAGGCTCCAAAAGGGCCTCCCGCGGCACTGGCACCAGATGATTCTTCTCGCTGTCCAGGTACAGGGCCACGTTGTTCAGCGGCGTGAAGTTGTTGTTGGCCAGCGAGCAGAGCATGAACGTGTGGTTGTAGCCGGGTATGGGGCGGGTCATCACAGCGCAGATGCGGCCGGCGCACAGCTGCGGCGTCTGCAAGAGGAAGAGAGAGGGAGAGGAGAAAGAGGGAGAAAGAGGTTATTATTTTAATTTATTTATTTATTATTAAAGCTAGCAATTGGTTAAAACTAAAAGCTAACTTAGAGAGTAAGGGCATTAACAAGACTCTCTAATTGCACACGCATTTTTCGTGTAGGACATAGCGCAACGTCCTAGCAAAGACAGTTGCCTTGGAGACAGAGAGAGCGCGCTCTATAGCCTCTCGTTCTCTCTGTAGTATGTGTGTACACGTATTCTCATGCATTATACACCTGCATGCACACATGCAAGCGCATTCTATTTTTAGATTTTTACGCTCTCAACTTTGTGAGATCGGAAGAGCGCTATTTTCGTCCCAAAACAGAAAATTATGCTTGCGTATGGCAATTGAAATGTATGGACGTTACTCATCTTAGTAATTCTAGCATCGTTTTGCAAAGAGGCTAGAGCCAGCGCATACATTTCAATTGTCGTTTCTGACAAAAATCCCGTTCTCTCCGTTCTCACAAAGCAAGAGAGCCTAAGAACCTACAAATAGAATGCTCTTGCATTGGTGCGTACAGATTTAGATACGTTTGCACACATACTGTCGTTGGCTGCCGCTGTATACCTACAAGAGAGCGACGGACTCTAGACCTAGGCAGCATTTTGGAAGTTCGTTTTTAGAATAAACATCTAGACGAGTCGTTTTCAAGTCGTTGAAATGATTAAAAAAAATGATTCATTTATGGGCGACTCAAAAATAGCTTGAAAATAACTCGAAAATGAGTCGTTAATATTCGAAAAATATAATTCATGAAATAACAAAAAAAAAAAAAATGCTTGAAAAAGGCCAAAAATCTAGTAAAATATGACTCCAAAACGAGTCCAAAAACGAGCCATTTAAGACTCGTTTGCAACTGCCGCTGCTGGCATACCAGTTTCTCCCGAACAAAGTATCTTTTATGATCAGAAAACGAGTGCACATGTACATAAGTATATGCTCATTTTGATCAGAAAGAAGAGTCAAAAAAGACTCGAATTCGACAGGAATTTTCTGTAAATGCTGGCTGGGAGAGCGCTCTCTCTCTCTCTGTCTATGGCAAACAGAACTTGTACCCAACGCTAGGTCCAGCGTGAAAAAGGTGTGTGTGCAAAAAAATCTGATGGCGTGTGGCATCTTAGTAAATAAAGCATTTTTGGTTATAGATTATATAGGGGTAGATGGACAGATATTTTCATGAGGAAAGGTGATTTTTAAGGTAACCATCAAGATGTTTTCTAGGTTGTTGATGTGGGAGTTCCAATGGTATCTTTGGTGTATGATAAGACCTTGAAATTTTTGTTTTTTTCGGTAACTGGAATGTTGATTGAGCCTGATACTGTATGCGACTTGGAGCTTATTCCAATTATTATTCTAATTACAAGGATATTTTTACATACCAGGCTCTCCTGCACCTCCTTGGTCTCGCAGGACGCCTCATCGGCGACGTCAAAGCGGAAAGTGCACTCCACCAGGTCATTGCTGGCCGGGTTTCGTGATCGCCGACGCTGCCTTCGCTGCGGCTCCGGCGGGGTGGCGGCAGCAGCGGCGGCGGCTGTGGGTTCGGTTGGCGAGTATCGGCGACGCTGCTGCTCCCGCAGATCCACCAGCTGCTGGTGGGCCTTGGCCACGTCCGCATCGCACAGCGTCTGGGCGCAGCCCAGGTGTCCGGAGGCCTTGCGGGCACTGACTGTGGCTAGGTTGACATTTGGATGGCTGAGAGCACGGCGAGATCGACGACGATAGAGCGAGGACGGCAGCACCAGCTCTATGGCGGCCAGCTCGGCGTCCAAGGACTCGTCGTCGCCAGTCGCATCCTCTTCCTCCTCCTCCTCCTCCGCCTGCTGCTGATGCTGCTCCATTTCGGGATCAACCATTTCCGCGTGACCTTGATCCGGATCGTACTGATCCTGTTCCTGATCCTCAACCTGATCCGGATCCTCCTCCTCGGCGGTGGCAACTTGCAAGGCAGCTTGTGAGGATGCCTCCGCCTCGGGATCCGCGTCGGGTGGCTCCTTCTCTTCGGTGGAGCGCATCGTGCGACTCCAGCGTTCGCGTGCCTTGCGACACTTCTCCGCACTCCGGCCGCTGACCAGATCGGCCTTGTACTGGCGCAGCAGCTCCTGTTCCCGTTTCTTCAGCAGCACCTCGCGGGGCACCACCTCGGGCGCTGGGGCATGGCAGGGATCCGATTCCAGGTCCGGTGAGGGGGTCGCTTTACCGACCAGCCCAATCTCCTTGGACCTGGACTTTCCAACGTCATAATCATCGTCTTCTTGACTCTCCACCTCCCGCTCCCGCTCGAGCTTCTCCTCCACCGCCTCCACAGCCTCCACAGCCTGCTGTTCCGAAGCCTTCGAGTCCTGCGATCGGTCGTCATCGTCGTCTTCTCCTCCATCGGGTTCCACCCTTGAAATCGCCCGACGACTGTCATTGCTGACCGACGAGGACGACATACTGCCGAATGGCTCGTACAGATTGGGCAGCCGTATGTCCTCCAGGATGAGCACCCCACCGCGCTGCACCGGCTGCGTGGCGTCCACAATGGCCGCATGTATCAGGCCCGCGCCCGAAGCAGAGCGCTGCAACTCACGCGCCTCCTCCGGCGAGATCACAGCAATGTTCGAGGCAATGGAGCAGCTGTTGCTGGAGCTGAGGGCCGGCGAGAGCATGCCGCTGGCATGCGTCCCCGAACTTGAGCTGGGCCGGGGTGAGAGGATGTTCCTGCTGTTGCCATTATTGCTGTTGCCCTTGCTGTGGCCATGGGTGCTCCTAAGGTTGCTGCTGCTGCCGCTGATGCTGCTGTTGCTGCTGCTGCTGCTGCTAGGGCTGCTACTGCTGGTGCTGCTGCTGCTGCCGCTGCTGCTGCTGGTGGTGGCGCTGCTGCCGCTGCTGGTGGCACTGCTGCTGCTGTTGTTGCTCAGCTCCTCGGGCACCGGCACGGGCGTGAGCGGCGAGCGATTGGGCAGCCGCGTCTTTGCCTTCGAGCGCCGGCGCTTCTGGTGACGCCGGTTTGATGATTCAGTCTTGGTTTTCTCGCGACGCTTGCCCGAGCTCTTGCGCCGGCTGCCCTCCTTCAGGCTCTCCACTTCCTCCTTGCCGCCGTTGAAGAGCTCTGGCAGCTCTGTCAGCTCTGGCAGCTCTGGCAGCTCAGGCAGCTCAGCGTTTCCATTGCCATTGGCTGGCCGCTGCTCTCCGGGCGTGTGGCTGGCACTGCTGGGCGCTGCAAGCTCTTCCTGGGCGGCTAGATCTCCTTCGTCTTCCCTGGGAGCTGCCACTGTGGATGACTTGTTGCGGGACTTAAAGATGCGCTTTTGCCGTTCCTTGATGGGCAGGCTTAGGTGATCGCCGCTGGCTACCTCTTCCTCGGCCAAGGGTTCAACTTCGGCTTCAGGTTCGGCTTCAGCTTCGGCCTCCACTTCTGCCTCTGCCTCTGCTTCTGCCTCTGGTTCTGCCTCCACCTCTGGTTCAGCTTCCAGCTCAGGCAAGACTTCTTCCGCCTCTGTCTCCGCCTCAGCCTCTATCTCCGCAGCGGCCTCCAGTTCAGGTTCAGGCTCTGGCTTCTCTGGCTGCTCCTCTTGCTGCGCCATCTCTCTCTGCCGGACCTCGTCGAAGCCCTTGAAGAGATCGTCCGGGGCAGGTGCTGTCCGCTCAGCTGAAGGCTCTGGCGATTCGTCAGCTCCTCCTCCTGTTGCTGCTGCTTCGGTTCCTGCTTCTGCTTCTGCTCTTACATCGGCTGCTGCTTCTCCTGCTGCTCCCGCTGCTCCCTCTCCTTCTCCTCCTGCATTGTCCACCTCCACCTCCAAGTGCCCTTTGCCATTGATGTCCAAGCGATTGGTTTGGGTTCGCCGTCTGTAGCTCAGCCCGTTCTGGCCTTCGTTTTTCTGCTGCTGCTGCAGATCGTCCTCCTCCTCAAAGTCAAAGCAAGACGAGCCGAGGGCCAGCTTGGATGCGGACAGCGATGTAGATGTAGATGTGGATGTGGTCTTGGTCTTGTCACCATTGGAACTCTGATGCCCAGCCGCCGCCGCCGCGTGCCTCTTGCGCCGCTGCCTGGGCTCATCGTCCACAAAGACCACGCTCTCGTTGGAGCTGGCATCGCTGTCCGGGATGACAATCGGCTCGTCCGACTCCGGCACATCGAACTCCTGACGCACCACATCTCGTCGATCCTTCTTTGGTATATTACGAATGCGTTTCTTGGTCGGTTTCGGATCCTCTTCCTCCGGCGGCTCCCCGCCGCCTTCCTCCTTTGCTGCCTTCCTGCCACTGCCATTGGGCGTCGAGTACTGGATGGTGGTGGTGTCCTCCTCCTCTGGCAGCTCATCCATTTCATCGTCACACCACTCGGCCATCAGACTGCGCTGCAGTTCCAGGGAGCCGGCAATGTTAGGCTGCTGCGGGTGAACTACTGTCGCGGCTGCTTGTCGCGGCTTCTTGGGAGCCGGCGGCTCCTCCAGCACAGGCGCAGCAACCTCAATTGCAGCTGCTTCTTCATCCTCTGCCTCTGAAAGGGCAGCGGTGGTAGCGGTGGCTTCAGCGGGCGGTGGCGTCGGTATTGGCGAGGGCGTGGGCGAAGGCGTGGGCGTCCTGGTCACACTATTCCTTGGCAGCGTACGCTTGCGACGCGTCTCGGGCCCCGTGACCACTGTCGTCAAGGTCTTTCGCATGGGATTGCTACGCCTGGACACAGTCGTCGCCGTCGCCGCCGCCACTGGCAGCTCACTAGGGGAGGCGGAAACGGTGACTGCGAGAGTGCGCCGTCGGCCGCCACCACGTCTCGGCGTTGTCTGCGCCAAGGGCGGCGGCAGTTCCGGCGACACTGCCAGCGAAGTGCCCTGCTGCAGGCGGCTCATGGAACGCGTTAGGCGACGCGGCTTGGCCGGCGGCGGCGGCGGCTGAGGGGCGGGCATCGTGGCTCGCAGCTGGTTGGATCGGTGGCTGCGCGGATCGCGTGGATTCTGAGTGCTGCGACGCGGCGTCTCCACGATGGACGACGACGACGACGACGCCGCCGCTGCATGCGGCTGCTGCTGCTGCTGCTGCTGCGAGGATGAGCAACTGTTGCGTATGCTATGACGACGCGTGTGGTCGCAGCTGGTCGAGGCGCTGGAGCTGGCGCTGCTGGGATGAACCACACGCTCAATGCTCTCCATCGTTTGCTGGGCAATGCTGGCCACCCGCTGCTGCTCCTCGTCCGTCAGCGAGGCGTCCACCACAATGGAGACGTGTCGCGAGTGACAGCGCACCGAGTTGGGCAGGAAGTGGGTGCTGTCGCCGCTCCGCCGCTGCGTCAGGTGGCGCAGATCGAAGGCGTTGTTTGTGGTGTTGGCGCGACGCGCCGCCCGCGTATTCGGGCTGCGATGAAGGCGACTGCTGGAGCTATTGGTGGTGGTGCTGTTGCTGCTGTAGCTGCTGCTGGACTCCATGTGGCCGCGTCGGTGGATGAGCAGCACGTCCATGCTGGTGGTGCGAAAATTGCACATATGACAATCGTAGCTTTCGTCGACGCGACGCTCGCGTATGGACGACTCCTTGGTGCCGCCAATGTCCATGATGCGAAATGTCGGCTCCGGCTGCTGCAATGCGGAGAGCGGAAGCACACATTAGCTGGGAGCCACTGAATCCAGGGGCCAGGGGGAGTTACTTACTCGATTGGCTGCCGGCGAGGGAACTCCACTGGAGCTGCGTGTGCTGCTGTTACGCAGGCTACTGCTGGTGCTGCTCGAGAGCAGGGCCTTGATGAGGCTGTCTGGTCGGGAGGAGGACGAGGTGGAGCCGGCATGCAAGCTGGAGAGCTGGTGCGGCGTCCCGTGGAAACGTGCCTCGGCAATGGCCACATCCTCGCTGAACTTGTCGCCCATGTTATGTCCATCGGACTTTTCTGCAAAAGGAATTCCGAAAAGGAAGCACCAACGGTTAGAGAACTGGCAGGAACCATCATTTACAGACAACATATATGCAGATATACATATAAGTATATAAGATATAGACCTTTTTCAAACTGAACAACAAGTAAGTATACAAAATATATAAGTTTATATAATATTACACACTAGGGATTTATAATATCAGGGTTTTAGCTTTGGGATTGTGAGAAAAGAAGTAAATATTTCCTAAAAGTTAATTTGTTACTTAATAAACAAGATTTTGATACTAAGAGCATAAACTAAACGAAACACCCTGTTTCGCATATATGTTTATATGGTAGCTATCAGATATAGTTGGCCGATTTTAATGCAAATTTTAACAAAGTGCTACAATCATTAAAAAAGGGACACAAATGAAGTTTCATTCGAATATCTTGAAAAATAACGAAAATATGCCAATTTTCCCCGATTGTTTCTATCGCAGCTATAGGATATAGTAGTCCGATTCCGGCCTTTCCGACATATATACTGCTTGGAAAAAATATAAGACTATGCTACAAGTTTAAGCCCGATAGCATATAAGCTGAGAGACTAGTTTGCATATAAACCAAAAACGGACACAGAGAGACAGACGGACATGGCTAGATTGAGTCGGCTGGTGATGCTGATCAAGAATATATACTTTATGGAGTCAGACATGAACAAGATGAAAATGTTCATGCCAAATTTGGTAGCTCTAGCTCTTGTAGCATCTTAAATTTGTTATTTTACACGGACATACACAGACGGACAGACGGACAGACGGACAGACGGACAGACGGACATGGTTAAATCGCCTCGACGTATGACGCTGATGGAGAGAATATAAGATTGCCTCCTTCTGCCTTTCAAGTTCTCTTACACTACATTTGGAATATTTAATATATTTACCACCAGCTCATAAACAACAGTTGTTCTATAGGAAGTATAAGCTAAAGAAAATGTAATAGGAAGGGAAATTTAACCTTAAACCTTAAATCACGTCGAAAAACAGAATACATCTTTTACAAAAGATTCCACAAATTCACCTCAGTGCATATACCATAAAACACACTTAATCGAATTACATTTGTTAGTAATAATTGATTCCTACTTACTATACTTACTGGTGCCCAGTTTAATGAACTCCTCCTTGTGGGCGCATTGAAAGGGATAAATCAGTTTAGCTGACTTCACTTGCTCGCTGTGGAAATCGAATAACATTATGATTGTTTCGATAAATACATGAAAGAAAATAAAGATATTTACAAGGTTTTTTCGTTGAAGAATGCCACAACGGCAAACGGCGGCCGACTGGAGTTAACGAAGCGAAAGTCCTGCGAGGATGTCACCTCGCCGGGCCACCATATCTCTGTATTGTGTATCTTTACCCAGACGACGTCGCCATCCACATAATGCGACTGCTCGGGCTCCTCGTTGCGAAAGCGCGGCATTGTGCCGATGTGGGTGTGTGTGGGTCTGAGAGAAGATGGTTCTTACTGGAGGGCTCCTAGTGCTCCTGTTCGCTGATACAGCTAATGCAGCGTGTGCAGCTCCTCCTAGCGGACATGGGTGCGGACGCGGCCCGAAACACTTCGTGGCAGCTGAAAGGTGAATTGAAAACGGAATGAGTGAGTGATAAGAAGGTCGGCCCCACCTGCCCTCCCGGGGTCGAATCCAATTCGAAAAACTAAGACATGCTTGTCCCGCGGACAGCGGGCACAGTTAACACGAGTTAACCGACCGCTTGACCACATTTTAAATTCAATTCATTCGCCCAGGAGCGGTGCATTAGAAATATGGATCGATTTATCGACATACGACGCCCTGTGTCCGGAATCCTTTTTGCCTTTTGGGGCGGCCATAATAAAGCAGAGGATATGACACTATAATTTAGTTATTAACAAAAAACAGAAGGACATTTTTGACTATGTAGGTACTTCCTTCTGCCATTCCATATATTAATGATTCCTTTCTAGACGAATTTTGGGGTTTTCTTTTTTGCGTAGGACTCACTTAAGTTAGGATTGAGTACATGTTTATCCATAGGATACATATAGAATGTATACATAGGGCATATACTATTGAATTATATTTTTAAATCATTTTCAGATAAATGAAGTGTTCAATGTTAATATACTCAGGTGTTTCTAGGTTTAAGCTGTGGTGCCCAAAGCCCTAACTCGAGAGCCCGCAATTTCACGTACAGTATGCACAGAATGTAAACAACCAGTGCGGATCAATTGTAACTTTTGGCTAACTTTAGATATTTTTCTAGTAATAGTTTATCTTTTATATTTCAAAATATTTTAGCTTTTTCCTTTTTTTTATACCTAGCGACTCTGTTCTATTTCTTACCGACAATTCTCATATGAGCAAGGTGCAAGGTTTTTATGAGCCAAACCATCAAGGTGGTGCCAAGCCCAAAAAACTAAGGTAGAAAATGTTCTAAAAAATCTTTTATTGTTCATTTAAAGTATTTTCATAAAATTTCTTAAATTATCTAGGATCCTAGCCGGTTCCTAAGGATTATATGTAACATTATAAGAGCAAAATGCTTCGCTTTTGGGATTCTAAAAAGTGTGATGGTAAACCGTCAAATCCTGGGGCGCTGCTATAGACACCCCAAATCTTAGGGGTCGGAAAGGTGTAAAAAAAAATTAAATTGGTTGTTCATTTAAAATGGGTTCATTAAGTTTCTTCAAATTTAGATAATTATTTATGATCCTGAGGTTTTGATAAAACGTTATGATTAATTTGTACAACAAAAGAAAAATAGCTTCATTTAAAGCATGCTCACAAAGAGGTAGCGGGGTAAAAATGTGTGTAAGTTTATTCAATTATCTAATTTAATGTAATGTACAAATCAAAAGGAAAATCACTGAAATATTATCTGTATATTTTGATATTCAATTACGCTTAACAGTAGTAGTAGGCACCTATAAATTATATCAAAACTTGTTTGTTATTTTTATTAAACAAACAAATGTTATTTAATCGTTTAAAATCAGAACCGGAAAGCAATACCATAATAAACCTACAATAATTTGTCCTGAATTTTCCGTAAGATAATAAAAATAATGGGAGACTTGGTATGAAGGGGCTTCCTTTTTTAATAAGAGCTTTCTTTTAATATTATTTTGCTCCATCTGCGATCAGAGGTCGGTATAACCAAAGACTCTCTACTTACTAAGACGCCATACGATTTTTTTTTGCACACGGATTTTTCGTGTATGACATAGCGCAACGTCCTCGCAAAGACGGTTGCCATGGAGACAGAGAGAACGAGCGGCTATACAGCGCTCTCTCGCATTCTTTGCGGCTATAGAGCGCTCTCGCTCTATCTCCATGGCAACGGCAGCCGACGACTGTATGTGGTGCACACGTATCCTCATGCATTCTACATCTGCATGCACACATGCAAGCGCATTCTATTTTTAGATTTTTAAGCTCTCAACTTTGTGAGAGCGGGAGAGCGCAAGTTTCGTCCAAAAACAGAACATTTTGTTTGCGTATGGCAATTCAAATGTATGGTCGTTACGCATCTTAGTAATTATAGCATCTTTGGTATAACCCCTCCCCTAAATGCAAAAAATCGGAAAAGCTAGTTCAAAATTTCAAATTATTTCCAGATTTTAAATCAATAAAAAGCGTGTCTAACCAATTAAGTATTTTAGAACTTAAATTCATTGTTAATTTTATATGATCCACCCCCCTATAAAAATATATATTATATTTCTTTTTTGCTAAATAAATGAGAACATTAAAACAGTTGTTGTTGATAAATCGTTATTTATTTTTTATTGTTGATTAGTTTATAAGTATTTCGTATGTCATATGTTACAATATTCCGCGCACATATACATCTACGTACAGACAGATAGGCGGCTATGGCTACATTATATAGTGCGTCGGGCAGATGATATACATATATTATGTGTTGGGTTATACAGCGTACACACCGAGTTGGCAAATGGAATTCGTGAGTTTATCCTCTCGTTTGGAAACAAAAATTGCGCAAAACTGGTATTCAAATATATAGATATATAGACAACGAGAGATGCAAAGATAAAAAGACACATTTGGATGTACAGTGGATAGCAATATATATATATATTCGTACAGTGCACGGTACATTTTTTTTTTGGGGTGTAAATAGCTATAGCTACGGGTAAAAGAGTGAGTGTAACTCATTATCGCCATCATCATCACACGTCCAACTAAGCTATATAGCTTGCTTCCTGGCAAGTGTAAACAAACACACACACATACAATATATGCTTTGTAAATTTAAGTATACAGTTCGGCATCTCCTAAATCAATTCGGACATGTCCTTCTAGTAAATGTTATAAAATGTTTTCGTTTTTGTTTTTTTTTCTTTTCATTAAAGTACATAATAAAACAGCTCAATAGATCATCAATCACAATTTCGTGTTGCAGCCCGAAACTTAAATAAAGAGACAGTCCTCGATGATTCGAGGCCATAATAGATTAAGTTAAGTAGTGGTGCCCCCACCACACCTTCCTTCCGGTGGCCGGAGCAGGAGCGGGAGCGGGAGCAGAGATGCCCAGCAGCAGCGCTTCCATTTCCACGCGTCCGTTTCCGTTGTAGTGTCAGTTTCTGTTGGTTTTCGGTTCGTTCGGGATGCGAGAGAATGCCTGGATGCGATGGGTAAGGGAAAGTAGAACTCGTGGGGGATCTGTGTGTGTGTGTGTGTGGATTCGGAGGAGGTTCCATGCTTAGAGTGTCTTGGATTTAGGGGTCGGATGCTGGGGAGGCCGGCGACGCCGTCATTGATGCGCCTGGACGTCGACGCGCCCGCCATTGCCGTTCGTGGCCGTCGCCACATCGTCGCCCACAATAAGCACCTTGCCGACGCCATCGGGCGCCACCAGCTCGCCGCTGAGTCCGTCCAGTCCCGGCTCGCTCACATCGCCGGGTATCTTGGGCTTCGGACGGTGCGTATCCACCGCATCGATGGGCAGCTTAATGTGCTCCACCTTGCAGCCATAGGCGACGGGCGTCAGCTTGATGACCGTGTGCAGCGGCACATACAAGTACGGCAACTCGTCGGCGGACTTGTCCAGGAAGTAGGCGAAGAGGCATCGCAGCACCGCTTGATGCGAGACGACCAACACATTGCCCTGTCGCTCCAGCTCCATGATGACCGGCTCCAGGCGGGCCACCAGATCTTCGTAGCTCTCGCCGCGCGGATAGCGGTAGGCGAACTTGTTGACATCGCGCGCCTTGAACTCCTCGGGGAAGCGCTCCTTAATCTGCTCGTAGGTCATCTCCTCACAGTGGCCGGCATCGATCTCGTTGAGGGCCTTCCAGCGCTCCTGCGGCGCCTTCACATCGGCCACCGTCTGGATGGCGCGCTTCATCCACGACGTCCACACGCGCAGTCCGTCGATCTGCTGCTGGGCAATGAACGTGGACAGGGCATTGGCGTACTGATGCCCGCGACCGCTCAGGTTCGAGTCGCCGCCAATGAGGCCACTCAGGTTATGCTCGCTCTCGCCGTGACGCGTCAGGTAGATGGTACGCGGCGTGATATGGATGTTCATCAGGTAGTAGACGATACGCGACTCCACATGACCCTCGTTGTTGTAGACAACCACCTTCTTGCCGGCATTGTAGACCTTCATGAAGCTGAGATGGGACTCGGTGACCTCGTCAATGGGCTGGTAACGCTCCTCATAGTGCTCGATGCGCTGCAGGAAGTCGCGCACCACCAGCTCCGTGTTCATGTTGAGATAATCCGGCGAACTGACCTTCACCTCCAGGATGTTCTGCTCAATAATCATAGGATCATCGCAAATGGACTCCACAAAGAACAACCGGAAGCCATGCTGCTTCACCACAATGTCGTAGATCAGCTGGCGGCGATCGCGCGTCGAATTGGTGGCATCGAAGACGGCAATGCTACCCTGGCCGCTGAGCAGCCACTCGCAGGAATCGTGCAGCGCCTGATTGGCGCACCGGTTGCGAATGGCCATGGCCTCCTCGTTGTCGGCGCGGAAGAACTCGTGCGACTTGTACGCAGTGGTTGCATGTCGCCGATACTCGCCCAGGTTGAAGACCCGCGTAGCAATCCCAATCCAGTTGAGGTAGCGAGCCAGCTTCTTCGAAATGAAGGTCTTACCGCGGGCCGGCAGTCCAACCATTGCGATCACATGCGGCGTCGTACAGTCGGCTATGGTGCGTTCGCCACGAATGGGAAACGGTTTGGTCATCACCGTTTCCGAGGTGGGCGGCAGCAGCTTGCGCAGCTCCTCGGACATCACGGAGGGGCAGACATGCAGCTCATTCTCAATGGCCAGATCGGCGGTCTTCTTCAGTTGATTCAGCGAGGTGGTGCGCACGCGTAGCGACGGCGACGTGTTGTAGGGCATATCCATGATGCTGGTGGCGGTCACGGAACGGGCTAGCTGCCTGGCAACGGCGGCTGCGGATGCGCCTGCCGATGAGGATGAGTTTGAGGTTGTGGAGTAGTAGGCTAAGGGATTGCTGCTGCTGCTGCTGTTGTTGCAGCAGGTGCAGAGGTCCGTGTACGAGGAGGATGGACGGGATGGGAGGAAGAGGGCGGCGCCGGTGGCGGGCGTCTTCTTGTTAAGTATGAATGGCAATGGCAACGGCAATGTTCCTACTTGATCCTCGTCGTCCTTGCTGCTGTTGTTGTCGTCGTCCTGCTTATTCTGGTTCTGACTCGGGGGGTTAGGGTTTGGGTTCGGGTTCTTATTCTTGGTGCTAGTATTGTTATTGTTGCTGCTACCAGCCAAAGGATCTCCTTGCTGTTGTGGCTGCTGCTGCTGCTGCTGAAGATGAGCAGATGCTCCTGGAGTTGCTGCTGTGGCTGCTGCTGTTTGTTGTTGTTGTTGTTGTTGTGGCGTTGTTGTGACGAAACATGAAATTAGTCGAGTATTTTTACATAAATGTGCTGTTGTCTTGTGTTTAGCTGAATGAGATGCAGATGCGAAGGCGGATGATGGAGATGGAGATGGAGATGTAGATGCAGATGAAGATGGTGCTGCTGGCAGATGCGTTCCAACAATCTTCGTCTTCCTATTCATAAATAGGTGCCTGGGGTGCACACACACACGTGTGGAAGGCGATCTTTGAGTTGGGATCACAATAAAGAAGAATATTACCTACGGTTGATGTCTAAATATCTGTGTATAAAGCAGCCGAGTGTGTAGATACAAATATATATATATATATATATAGATAGATACAGAGGCACCAGTGAGTGTGTGCGGACGAATGGACGGATAGATGGCTAATATTTGACTTCTTTGCACTTGACGGTCAAACGAACAACAACGGAATAGGGGAATATAGGAATGGAGACAAAACGAAAGTGAAACTGAAACACAACAACGTGCGTGCTGCGTGGGCGACGCTCTAAGAGGGAGAAAGAGAGAGATAGATAGACAGAGAGACCTAGAGGGAGCGAGGGAGCGAGGGAGAGACAAGACGAAGGAGAGGAGGCAAGTAAATTAGCACAAAATAATAAACGAAAACAGAAACGAAATGAAAACGAAACGAAGCTAGACAAAAACAGCTGATGACGATCGATTGATCGGTGGACTCTATTTGTGTGTGTGCGTCCTATCGATATCGATAGTTTGGCACGACGCCTTTCGACTTCTTTGTTTTGTGTTGCTCTTCTTCGGCGGTAGGGTTGTCAGGTTGCCAGTTTGCCAGGTTGCCAGGTAATCAGGTTCTGGTCAGCTCATAACGGTACACGTGGAATCCCGCTGCTGCACTCTCTCTCTCTCTCTCTGTCGCTAATCTCTGCTCTGCAATAAAAGCGGAAAAGAGAAAGGAGGAGAACAGGGCAAAGCAAAGGCAAAACAAATAAAAACAAGCAAGACAAAACACGAATTTATAGACGCACACATGACATTTTTGACTGCTAATTAGCAAGTGGAATATTTATGCGTCGAGTACCGGGGTATATTTCTGAATGGAATTCGATTATCGTCAAGGGGATCCTCAATGGAAATTTACCATTGTTCCAGTGCCTGGGAGCCAAGCACACCATAAACGATATGCGTACAGAAATGCCGGCTTATCGCAGAAAAAACAGCAACAAACACACGCACACACACCGAGGAGGGGCGAAGATGGAGGCGAGCATATCTGCGACAAGGTCACGGTCTCCAAGCAGGCAGACGACAGAACCCACAAACAGCAACGGGAAACTGAATAGGTCCATACACATACAACCAGCAAGAGGATTGGGTTAAAAACATGCTTATTTATAAACAGTTCTGCAAAACTCTATCACTATATTAAATAGTGAAATTATGGTCGGAAAAATATAGTAGGAAACCCAACCAAAAGCACACTTCAATATTACAAACAAAACAAATGCTCTATTTACTTCCTCTTCGACCACTTAACATACAAAAGTGTCAACAATTATCGTTCAGAAAGCGCAACATTTCAATAAACAACAAAAAACCTATAACCTTAATGTGAATAGATGTTTCACTAGGTGACAAATATTACTATATTTCAGAACTCTCACTTCCCTAACTCATAGTTGCAAATTATAAGTTTTTATATTTTTTCTTTTTGGTAAAATGTTAACCACTGTGGAGTGGTAGTCCACATAGTGACGATGAGCACCGAGAGTGTGGTGCTCAAAGAAACTCCTAAATTGAGCCGTGCAATTAAAAATCTGCTTCGATGGACCGATCACAAATGGTGGGGTAAACAACGAATAAATTACAAAAAGAAATTTTTCTAGTTTCGCTTTCGGCACTAAGCTGCATAAGATCTAGCCGTAAAACTTTCAGCAAGCTGAATTAGAAATTAGTTTAATTATTTCTAATTTATTTTTGTTATTTCTTTTTGTAATTGCCACAAGATTTTATACCAGATATTTTTGGTATAGGAAGTTGCCATCGTCACTTGTATCTTACCTCGTTAAGAGGTGTTTTTGTTAGATTTATATTTAGATGGAATTGCTATGAATACGGCAACAGCTTTATTGTTGCTTAGTATTTATGCCAAGTATTTAAGATGTATTTCCAGTTGGGAATTGGGCCTTAATCTATTATTTATTCTATATTTAAAACATAAACGTGTAAAAAAAAGGTAAGAAGAACCGCAATACATGAGTGTTCAGACCATCAAATACTTTTTATTTGTAATAGGATTATTACAGATTGAAACTAAAATCTTATTTGTGATTGTATTGTTTGTAATTGATTTTTAGTTTCAAAGCAAACAACATTCTCTTTTCAAGTAATAAAACTTGAATATTTAAAAGGGAACTCTATCTTTTACAGTGCCCAAAGATTGGAATTTGCAAAAGCACTGACAGAGAATGGCTCGATAGACTCTATGTATGTTTATGGTGTTTATACACTATAAAATATAGGTTTTATCATATAAAGAGGAACCAAAATGAATTAAAATGTGAATTAGTATTAGCTAGTTTCTTGTGGAATATAAATTTTCATTAGTTAAGAAAAGAATATAACTATTATAGTAGAAACATATCCCAAAATTGAGTGGTACTCTGAGATTCTTATGATGATACCAGACCTCTTTCACATGACCAATGACCGATAAGATAAAGCAAAGCTGGTTCATTGAATGATAGCGCTGCACAAGCATTTGAAGATTCCAGAATTCTAGAAATCCTCGCTTGTCCTAGGACTCATTGAGGAATTAAACAAGTTCGCAATGGCGAGGAAGCTCTCCGAGTCCTAGCTAACCACAATACACTTGAGTGCCGGGTTGAAAACAACTACATAACTAATAGCCCAACTTATACAACTTTATCTTTATGTTTGAGTTATGGAATCGATTATTCATATACCTCCCTTTTTATGACCCAAATAAAAACTAGTTTAGGTTAGTTCAGGCGGCTATAGAAGTTCGACTATGTATGCGGTTTATGGTCAGCAATAACTAGGTGGGTATATGGTGAGGCGAGTTTGGTGAATGACAGGGTGGCAAATATTATTACCTGCAGGAACTCTGGGACTCTCTCACTGATGGCCACTCAACTGTGAGACTGGGACTGGGACTGGGACTGGCTTTGGGTCTGGTCTGGTCTAGTCTGGAGCACAGGCAGGCAGGCAGGCAGGCAACCGGCGAGCAGAGCGAGAATAAAAGGTGAAGCAGACACAGCGCTGAACGCTCAAATACTGAAAAAACTAGCGACGCTGTCTGAGAACACCGAACGTTGTCGGCAGAGCGTTTCGCGTTTTGCGTTTGGCGTTTGGCGCTTGGAGAGGAAAGCAGCGGCTTCAAAGGCAGCGGCGTCGTCGTCGTTGGTTGGCGCTAACGGCACGGAATGTAACTGTAACGACGACGACGACGACGTCGACGGACTTTTGTGCCTCAATTCGGTTTCGGAAAAGGGAAGTGGGAATCGAATGTTTTCGAAACTGCGTAGCTACAGTCCCATCTTCTCGGGTGGAAACTTCCCCAGCACAAGTCGAACTGGTTTTTTTTCCTTCCCTATATTGTCAACAGAGATTAGGAAAGCCATATTTATATGGTGATTCAGTATAGTATTTAAACAATTGCATAGATTAGAATACTGTTAAGCATACAAATAGATTAAGAATATCTTATGATTCCCACAAATATCCAAAATATCTTTAAATATAAATATCTAATAATGGAAGCAAAGAATTATATGCGCAGCTAATTCCAAGTTCTTTATGTGGATGCTCCACTGTGTTTGTGAATTGGCAACGACTTGGAAATTAAGCTGCGCTGCGACAGCGTGACAATTGCACAATACCACCAAGATGCTGATGCTGCTCCGGTTCCTGGATCGCAATTGACATTGAGGGCGGTGAGGCAAAGTGCAGGCTCTCTTTTTAGCCTCCTCCTCAAAACCTCACGTGTTTGTCCACAAGTCCGAGTGCGCACAATATGCAAATTGAAGGCAAACCAAGTGCAATTGAACACCCAAACAGTAAACAGTCCGGGAGGGAATATTGCAGTTGCTCTATACTCTACACTCTATACCCCCAACCCCCCAGATTAATCGTGCACACGTGCGTCATCATCGGCTGATGGAAGCAATCATCGATCGCAGCAGCAGCAGCACCTCATATCACATACACAACTGGTCCATTTGGCTTGCCCAAGGTCGAGAGCCGGAAAATCAAACACACTGCCTGGTCAGCCGGCCGGGTTGGGATGATCACGCACACGAAACGTGCATTGCCGCCGTAGCCGCCGCCGCCGACGACGACGACGACGCCATCGGGAGCACCTGGATCGGCGATCTGTGATCTGCTACGTATGTACTCATGTATGTGTATCATCATCCCCCCTCCGATCTTTAATCTCTTCCTTATCAACGGAATTCGCCACAATCGTTGGGAATCCGAGGCTGAAGACCTGTTCCCATTCCCGTTCCCGCTTTCTATTCCAATCCGCTTCTCGTCGGATTTGCGTCTTAGGCGGACCAGATATTATTCTAATTATTACTTCCAACTAATTGTCATAGTAATTTCCATATTTATAAATAAATAAATAAATATTAATAATCCCACTTATATGGAAATATCTACGTACATATATTATGCAAGGAATGCTACTTTCTGAATTAAATCAAAGAAGCAATAATAAGAGTAACAATATACAATGTAATAATAATAATATATAAAATCACAAATCATTCATCAAGTTAATGTAAACACTAAATGTTAATCTCTTGCTTTGCTGCCTAATAATTTAGAACTTTTTCTTAAGTTTATATTTTTTTCAATTCAAAGTTTAGAAATGATTTTAGATTGCTTTCTTGAAAAGTTAACAAAACTATCAGCCAAATATTAAAATTTGTAGCATTACAAAAATTGTGTCTTAGATAAGGAAATACAATTTTAGTGTTATTTTTGATGTTATTTTATATGCTAGTGATATCTCCCTGCAACACATGTTGCGGCTTCCGTCCACTTGACGTGCGTTTGGAACCAACAGATTAGGATTAATAACGCATTGGCGGCAATATATTTGGCAAGTTTCATAAATAAACAAATATGAATTTCCCCAATATCAAAACACGTTTATAAATATACATTGAGCGGGCGATTAACGGGTTAACTAGCATTGCGATTAAGCGGATACTGTGTTACTAAAAGATAATGCAGGACGGCTATGTGATTATTAATCTCCTTGGTCGCTGGGGCGCTATCTCTTGCGATTTACAGATAAGTTAAAGTTTTAAATATATTTTCCTCTTTTTTTTTGTTTTTGTTTGGTACTCTTAAGCAACAGAAATAAATTTGTTTGAAAAACAATCTAATCTGAATTGAAGTCTGATGCAAGAAGGTTTTACGTCTGCATATATTTTGTACCTTTTTAAGGAACTCATTACAATACCATTGCAACTTTTATACAAAAATAGGGAAATATTAAAGATTAAAGGGGTTTTTTAATAAATATTAATCTAGAGCAGTGGTGCCCAGGCAATTGCATTTGAGTGAGTAAGACCATGCTCTGCCGTTTAAGCTTTAAAGTATGAATGTGAGTGGAGCCCGGGAAGAGAAATTTGCTGACTCGCCAGGCAGGTCTGTGGGCAACACTGATCTTTGATCCTTTGTTTGCTTGGCAAAACTCTGAGTTTTTATTGATTAGGAACTGTGTTTTAGTAGCTACAGATACAGCTATATAGCCTTAATATAAACAATCTGCTTTGTAGAATTCAAGAAGGTCTCCGGGCAGAGAAATTTGCTGACTTGCCAGTCAAACCTGTGGGCAACACTGTACTAGGGTTTATTTGCGAGAACAATTGTTATATGCGGGGATCTAATGACGCTGCTCTTTGATTCTTTGTTTGCTTGGCAAAACTGTAAATATTTATTGATTATAAACTATATAGCCTTAATATATACCCTCTGCTCAAGAAGCTCTAAAAGTAAAATCCCCTCAAAAGGCACATCTCGCTGTGAATAACACGATATATTCATTGCAGATGATTAAATGCTTGAATTCCGTCATATGGGTGAGTACACGAGTGTATTTGCTCACTGTAAATGCTTTCACAAGTTCAGTGTCACAGGCTTGTGACTCACTTGGACCTAATCGGTGTGCGATCGACGCGAAACAAGCCAATTGGGGCCTGCGTACCATCTTTAGGACGGGCAATGGGCATTGGGCGCATGTGGTACAATCTCAGGCCGACTGACTGATAATCGCTTTGCTGTCACACTATCAAACACACAGGCACTGTGACAGAGACACATCCAGGACAACCAAAAATAATGCCAATAACAACATTGTCGTCGTCGTAGTCGTCGTCGTCGTCGTCGGCAGAAAGCAGCGTAATTATCGTTGACATGAATGGCCGACGACGGCCGGACAGAACCTGATAAGACACATTGGCAAAGTGCGAAGAACGGGAACGGGAACGGATCGGTGCTGAAACAACAACAGCTGCTGCTGCTGCTGGGTGCACAAGAGATCCAACCTGGGTCCGAGTTCGAGTTTCATTTGGCGAATAATGGCAATGTTATTGGGTGTCGCAACAGTTAGACCTTATCACTGACGCCATCGATCACTGGCCAATAATATCCAAACAGAGAGAACCAGAGACTGCCTCGCGCGCACCTCTTTATTGCTACTCCAGGTGATATCTTTATGATATGTTGTGTATGTCATGGCATGGCATGGCATGTGCATGCGAGGTACGAGTGATGTGATGATGATGATGCTGCGTGGGTTAGATGCGAACTTTCCTTACCAACCGACCGCCCAGTTGGTTCCGTTAAAAGAAATCAATGTTGCTATTCCGTTTCTTACGATCAAAAGTGAGTCAGTGAGTCAGTCCACATTGAGTCATTCTGCCTCTTATTTTATGGGACAGCCAGTACCAGTCAAATGGTTCGCTTTTGTGTCTTTTTCGCTGAAGTGCTTATGGTCTGTGGTCATTATTCGCGTTTTTTGACGAGTATCGCTAAAAATCTTTTTTCGGCTAAATAGCTACGTCACGAATATCTCTTTCAGTTTGTTTTACATCTGCTGTGATCTGTCAACGAGATTTGCCAAAATATATATGTATGTAGGTATTATATACCCACAAAAAAGAAAGCACTTGAGTTCAAAAGATCTGCATCATATATTGTATGTAGTATTTTCTCCTAGAACAAGCTAAATGTCTATACCATGCAGACATTGTACCTTGTTTATTTGAAACATTATCACTTGTTCTGTTCTGTTCCTATTGTTTACAATATATATTCCATTAGCTTTAAGTCATGGGGGTTAATTACAATAGCGATCGATTTACTTCAAGTGGAAATACTAGCTTAGATCGCACATTTGCGGGGTATTTCAATATTTGAGATACAAACAATGGTATTTTCGCGCTGACTTGCACTGATTGCGGAACGGAATGTGTAAACATATTTGATTTTAGTGCTGCAACATCAGTTATTGCTTGTGGGTGGGTTTCAAATTGATTTGAAACCAGATCTGACCGGACAAGCAAGCAGTGCATCGCAGTGAGTCATAACTGCTAGCTAGTCCGGAGATTCAATACGTAGATTGGTGCCATTACAGGCTAAGGATGGGGGGGCCCAACCCGGAATGCCGATCAGGCCACCACCTGACCAAGGGGCCCGGGCCACGCCTCGACCCAGCGAACATACACACATTGTAATTGCGACTTGCGAATCGCTCTAATGACACTCGTGATCGCCCAACGCGTTTGTTTGCTTTGAGAGCGAGTGTGCTTTTTTCGTACTGTGTAGTAGGGTGGCTCGCCCTGTGGGCCCAAAATAAATAAGATTACACACAGTTTTAATAATAAATTGTGAATGAAATGTAATTTTAAATCAGTTATTCAGTTAAAATAACTGTTTTTATATTATCTGATGTTTTCAAAGGGTATAATTAATAGGTAGTTGAAGGGTATTTTTAATTGTGTTTCACAGCCAATTTCCTAGTGATTTTATTACCATTTGTGATTCATATTAAGCAAATTTTTGCAATAATAAAATTTGCAATCACCCTATTAATGCGTGGACAGGTTTACCCTAATTTATTGGCAAACCTCCTCAAGATAAGCCCACTTTCGGTTTCAATGCCATGTGCAGCGTAACGGCGCTTAAAAGGGCTCAAGCTTTAAGCACCCCCAGAGCTTTCTAGTAGGGCGAATGGGGGAATCTTGGAATCTTCTACGGAAGTGGAAGTGTGCCGAAAAATACAAAGACTTTCACCCCGAAAATTAAAAAAAAAATCACCAAAAAAACCGCATCAGCAGCAAACGACAGAAAGTTTGAAACCGTAGACATAGACCGATTAGTTTCGATTTACGGGGTACGTTTGGTATCCCAAAACAAACGGGTATTATAAACAACAGCGGGAACGAGGGGAGGAGACCGAAAACTCAAGGCCAAGAGCTAGTGGTGGGAAATGGCGGGTGGTGGTGATGGTGGAGGAGGAGGACCCCAGTCAGGTGATACGGAACAAAAAGTGACAACAACATTTTTGTGTGCTCGTCATTTTTCCGGTTCACAAAGGAAAATTACGAAAAATTAAGGCAGACCAAGCTAGAAAACTAACAGCGGCCGCCGCTAGTCGCAAGGCGGAAAGGAAATTCACAAAAATAGCAGAGATGCCAAAGCAGAATATATTTGAAAACGAAAACAAAGCGGTGCAAACACACATACAAAAAAAAACATTAAAGATGATGGGAATGTGATGGCAATGACGAGATGACGATGACGGGAAGAGAGAGGGGTGTCGGGGTGTCGGTGCCGGTGACGGCAATGCTGCATAGTAGACCGGAGAGAGTGCGGAAGAGAGCACAGAATAAAACGGACTTTAGGTTAACGGTAAACCATCCACCAACACACACACTCCCGCAAGTGCAACGGCACTTGTTCCAAGACTACTGTTAAATCCCAGGGCCACTCTCAAAAGTGTGTTAATAAACCAAAAAAAAAAAAGGGCGAAAAAAAAATGTCATTAAACCTACATAAATGCTAAACACGCGATACCAGGTCAGCACAATTTTGGAGACTGCTGCAGCAGCATTGCAACGTGGGTGAAATGGAGGCGGGTTTCAGAAGCGAATCTGTACTTTATACGTATACGTACACAGCAGCACGGCGGCGGTGGCAGACGGGGCATCCGGCGGATCCTGGCTGGAATTCCGGCTGAGTGTCGTCGGGTTCGAGGAGATGCCGTAGCGCGGCGACGTTTCACAGCACTGGGCCATGTCGCCCCGGAATGCAAGCAGTTGGATGGCGCAGCCAGCAAGCAGTGCGTCCCCGCCCCAAAAAGTTACAAAAAAGAAAACGACAGGATCACGCGGAAACACAACAAAAACGGAAAATAACAACAATAAAAAAAAAAGTAAAATCACAGATCAACGATGGCGCGCAATGGAACGCTAATTTGTTGTTGTTTTTTGTACGCAATAAACACAGCGCGCCGCTTGGTGGTTCTGGTTCTGATTCGAATTCCGATTCGAAGAAAACAAACACGAATGCGAATGAAGCGAGCGAGCGAGCGAGGGAAATGCGAATTCGCCGTTCGTTCAGTTCCGCACACGTCGCTCGACAAAATCGGAATGAGCAGTGAGCAAGAAAGCAGAAAGCAAATCAGGCAAAAGCTGAGAAACGCAAAAAAAATACAACGGCACGCGAGCGATCCGATCGCCGAGCGGTAATCGGTAAGCGCTATCGTTTGTCTATGCAAGGGATTACGAGCAACAAAAGGCAATGGGGAGAAACAGAGCCCGAGTAGCGGTAAATATCGGCAACAGCTTTGGTCGAATCATTAGCACTGCTTGACTAGAACCCTTAAATTTGCACTGCTTATTTCATTTTAACTCCTGAATATATTGTCAAAGGTTAGTTAGCATAAGTAGGCATAGCTTAATTTTTTTTTACTTTTCTTCAAGCTTATTTAAAGCTCTAAATTCTAATCTTTATACTGATTGTTTTCGGAATTATAGATAGATTTAGGGTTAAATCACAGACTTTTGAAGTGCTAGGCCACTGACCGCTGCTGTACAAGCACTGAGAGAGAGCGATAAAAAGGGTTTTAGCTGTCTTAGGACTCGCGAAAAAGCCCGACCGCACCGCAGATTGCGATATGTGCACGCCTTTGCTCTGTGTGCGAAAAAGAATGCCGAATGGCAGGGAAAACAAAGTATTCTAATTGAATTAGCACATTACGCGATAGCCAACACAAAGTGTTTGCTGCCGATCGTAATTTCGATTTATTTTTTGGTTAAGCACTTTTTCCATCACTAATACTAATGTCGTATTTAAACGTCGAATCAATCAGTTTCAAGTGTGCATAAAAGAAGAGAAAAACACATCCTTAAATATAAATATTTGAATCTAAGCCGAGCTTATTTAAATAAACAAATTTTATATGTGATAAATAATTACAGTGCTCGCTCAATAAAGTAAACTTATACAAATGCGATCACTCTTAAGTTTTCAGAGGATGACTCTCAAACTCCTAATTAATATTCGTAAATATTAATATTTAAATTAGTATTTTCGGTCAGTAATTGTAATATTCCATAGTTAAACAAAAATGTTTATTTATGTTTTCTGTTGTGTTACCATGTGATGAACCCGTTCCGTTGTATTACGTCGTTCCTCAATGGGAAAGCTTTCCTGTACAAGACGAACTAATGAAAAGTGCAAACTGTGAACAAACAAATCGCTAAAAGTGACGCGACAGAGACAAGTGTAACAACAAGTGTAAAAATGCGGCCATATCTGGTGAGCAGCAGATGTGAACGGACGACTGCAGGCTGCTGCAAGGCATTCCGAGAGGCGATCACGTGTTGCACTCTCCTTTTATTTACCTTTGCGCAGATTCGATTCGCCTGCATTTGTAACATGTGTACGTACATACGTCCACGGATACATATGTACATACGATTCGTTGCGATTATAAATAAACCCGCTAAGCGCTATCATACACCCAGCTCGGCGAGCGAGGCGGCAAAGAAAAAAAAAGAGGGAACGTCCGATAACAACAGCAACAGACACGATAATAACAACAAGTAAGAATTCTGCACTTCAATGGTTCGACAATAAGATACCCGGTAATTAACTTAACAATTTACTAAACATTGGGACAGAGTGGTAATGATTTAATTCAAAATGCATGTGCATTTTTTTAAATGTAATCGATTACTTCTTTTACTTACTGTACATCGATATATTATCGCGATTAACTATCACCTCTAGTTATTTAAAAACTAGACTAGAATAGACAAAAAAGGAAGCGAGAGAAGTATTAATTTACAAAATGTTCTCATTAAGCTGAATGTGTAATGTTTCACAAAACGTGAACCCTACATAAAGTAAGATCGAATAGAATTTTAATTCAAAATATGTTAGATCCCAAAAAATGTCACTAAATTTAGCTAGGAAATTTATATAAATAATATGAAAAGTAGACTAGACACAAATCAGCAGCAGACAAAACAAATGTGAGGTTTTAGTATTAGTATCTACATATATTAATGGTAAACATCGTCAAGGCCATAATCCTCTTTTTGGCTTTTCATGAATTAAATTCAAATATTTTTATTAAAAGACCACACACAATGCCTTGGAAAATTGAGCCTGGGAACAAAAAGAAACTAGCATAAACTTATTCTGTCTATAGGTTTTGATTAAGAAATTGTTTAGAAAGAAATGTAAGTTGGACCGAATAAATTGAAGGTCCTAAAAAGTAATTATTTTAGGCAAGAGAGAGCTGGTGGTGCTTTCGTTCCCTTTCGCCCATTTATGACTTATTAATTAAAGAAGCCAAGTTGCAGTTGTGGGGCCTCGGAAGTCCAAGTTGACGTGTCCCAGTTATAATGGATTTTCGATTCGATACGAGCATTGAACAACGCACATCTGACCGAACATATGCATGTGGAAAGGGAATTTTTGATTATTTTTATAAACGATAGATTAACGAAACCTGAATCCTTTGGAACACCCGAAAATTAATTCAAACTCAATGGAAAAATGCCAGGCTTAGCTGTCTAAAGTTTGGAGTCTAAACAGTTGGCGCTTTCACATATTAAGAGATCGTTTAACGAGTTAACACGCACATGCATTCAAGGATATAACTACCTCTTTTGGAATAATTGTTATAATATTAATATAAAATATAATATTGTATATGTATGTACAATGTACATACATACAAATCTATATAAAATCTATATTTTATTTTTAAAATAAATTCTTAGAAGTACAAGCTTTTGGTCGGAGTAATCATAATTTACACAATATCGAAAAAATTCCTAAAAGCAATTGGAATTTTCAAAAATCTCAGATAATTTGATCTGAAACTCGATAAACTGTAGTCTCTAACTATCGTATTTGTAAAATCGATAGCCGAGTCTCATAGACATCTGGCAACCCTAAAACGAACGAGGTGCACAAAACAAAGAATGAAAAAGCTCTCGCAGCAGCACAAATCACTGCGCGGCAAAATGCAACACTGTCAAAGCTGCGCAGAGCAATGGCGGCCTCCGCTGCCGCTGGATGTTAGTGTATGTGAACATTTGCCTGTGCGCGAGTGTCGTACGCTGTGTGAATGTGTGCCAGCTCCATCACACCGGCCAGCTGTCCGTCAGTGTGCGAGTCAGAGCGAGAGAGCGAGAGAACTGGCAAAAATGACGAAAAGAGAAACGAAACACGGCCAGAAAGCGCACAAAAACCAATGCGTAAATGTATTCTTCCATTCAGCAACCCTCGAAAACTATTACCTTCTTCCGACGTTCACACACCGAATCAGTAGCCAAAAGCACACACGGCGATATCAGTTTGCGACGAAAGCACAACACAAAACAAACCGATAACAATAAGTGCACTCGCCGAACAGAGCAGAGAAGGTGGAATAAAGCAAAAGTAAAAACAAAAATAAAGAGCGCAAGCCCGAGCGACGACACGCTACTGGTATTAGTGTTCCTCCTCTCTGTGGGTGTGAGCTCACACTACTGTGCTTGCGTTGATGTTGGGGATATTGTGTGCATGTATGAGTGAGTGGGTATGCGCGTGTCATAGAAAGCATGGGAGAGGGCACGGGAACGAGAACGGACCCAGAACGCTTTGAAATGCAACTTTTCCCTACCTGCGGATTTTCACTCCTCACGCACGGGCCACCACTCAAGTTGCGCGAATAGTGCCCTCTCGCTCGTACAAGTTGCACAGTCGTGACGGGTAGGTTGCGGGGAGGCAAAGGGGTTCTCGGGAACGCTTTTCTTTTGCCCAAATGTGGCGATTCACGTTGCCACTTGTCCTGGTTGCCACAGCCAATTCACCGCGAATTCTGCGCTTCAATTTGTTCGCTTCTTTGCCTTCTTTCTTCCCTCGGTTTCTTCTGTTTTATTTTTTTTCGTTCTGCTTCTGTTTGGGGGTTGGCCAACACTTTTTTAGCGAATGTCGTGTCTGCTGAGAACACACAGACCCGACCCGACGCGACTCAACGGCGGTGGCAACACAGCAGCGGCAGGAGATACAGTAGCAGAGCTGCCGCTAAAAATCCACTTAACTCTTTTCACACACGCACACTTTTTATTTGCAGCTTCACTTTTTACAGATGTTTTCACTTTTCTTTAGCTTGACACACACACACACACTCTCGTCTTCTCACTTGTCGTTCTTCGGCATATTGGCTCTAAACGGCTGGCTGTTGCTGTACTGTTAGCGGTTAACAGCGCTGCAAACGTCGAAGTCAAACGATGACGATACACGCACACACACACACACAGAAGACGAGAATGTGTACTTACATAAATACATACATATGTATGTACATATGTAACAAACGCGAGAACTTAACTTAGCTTAACTTGCATTGCAGGCTCAAAACTTACCGCTTCGCCAGTGCAGCGATTGGCAGTCATGCTGCTAAATATGATGATGCTGCTTGTTGTTTTTGCTCTCCTATTGTTGTTGTCCGTTCACTGCTACTCCTCTCTGGTTACCACTTTCTCGCTCGCACACACAGGCACACGCACGGCCAAAACTCTCAATCAAAAAACAAAAAAAAAAAAGAAAACGCAGCGCGCTACACACAACAAATGCCCCGTTCGCTTGTATGTGTGTGTGTGTGTCTGTTGTGATATTACTGATTTAAATACACATACACATATGCATGAGGCGAGCGAATCGAGAAAACGTATCCGAATATTATATATACATGTACATCTAGCTATATATACTTTTGATTTTTATGAGCGCGCTTCGCTCCGCCAGAATTGCATTAGGAAGACGGACACGCGCACACGGGGCGGGGGATGCACTTGGTCGGGAGCTGCTGTCCTAGTCTCCGTCCCTTTCCCTCCTTTGCGCACTGCCCGCTGCAGTCGTCGTCCCCTTGCGACCGCCTCCGCAATTTCAATTGGAAACCGAGCGCGGACGCAGGCGAAAAGAGCGAGAAAAACTGAAACCGAGGGGAATCCAAAACCACAGGCACTGGCACAAATAAGAACACGTTTTATTTAACGAAATTTTCAGAAATTTCCCGTCCTCGGATCGAATTATATGTAACGATAAATACAAAAAAAAATTACCCGCAGACGAATTAGAAATAGAGGTGGAGAAACATCGATGGCAACATCGATGTCATCGATGATTTCAAAAACATCGCAACCATCGATGTTTGTCGCGGGCATAATCGATGTTTTCCCATGGACCAAAATAAAAATATATTCATTTGTTTTCTTTTATAAATCAATAGGGAAATATACAAAAAATGTAATGTTTTGTTGGGGTATTGCATAGAACAGATTTTTTTGTAGAAGAAGTAAAATAAAGTTTTGAAAATAAAATTTTTGGCCCCCTGGGTTGACAAATTAGCCCACCAAATTAACGAATATGCGTTAGATTTCTTCTTGCTTATGCCACAAATAGTAAAATAAAGTCTAGACTGCTCATATTTTATTTATATTCTTCACCTAGGTTGCAATTTTTTGATATTTTTAATTCCCGCCAAATCAAACAGCTGTTTCCTTCAAAGCGAATGCTCTATGTAATGATATCGTTATCGATTTTTGTGCGATAGTTGGCAAATGTTACGTAGTATTTAGAAAAGAAAATAGCCGACATATTTTGTTTTGCGTAAAAAATAACTTTAACTAGAAATATCTGTATTATTTTAAAACGAGCTAGTAAAATTTTTACAATAAATTAATACAAAAAAATTTGATTATTCTGTTATTTCTCCTCCTTTAATTAGAAAGCCAAAAATCTATTAGCGTTGGAACTGTCAAAACATCAATGGCACAATTCCTTTATTATTTGTCATTTGTTCATTTTGTAATTTAAAAGCTTTTTAATCGATAATGTTTTTGGATATTTTTTACAAGAATCCCCTCAATACGTGGCCTGCACTGTACAAGAAAATGTATCGATATATTGTATTAAAAAAGGTGCATCACTTTCGATGTTTTGACAAAGGAACACAGTGTGGCCACCTCGCACACGTTAAAATATACCAACTTTACTTTGTGTATGAAAAAGAGGGTTGGAAAGTTCTCAAGGGAAAACACCTGAATAAATAATAAAACTGATTGTTAATAAAGCGTTTATAATTTGCTAAGATCATGCAACATAAATATGTTGCTTATCGACAAGATATGCTATTTTGTTGAAACTATAAATACCATTATTCGATAGTCGCATAAATCGAACCAATAGCTGGTTCCGTTCCGATTTCGGAACCAAGTCGCCGGCCAGCTAAGCACGTCACTAGTTTCCCATTTGTTGTTGTTTCGATCTGCTTGGCAAAATCATGGTCTGGAATATGTCTTTGGAGTGCCCGGAGCTTAGCAGGGATTAACCGCCGCTTGTCTTTCCCTTCCCTAGAGTGCCCTGTTCAACTTCCAGAGTCTGCTGTCGGTCATCCTCCTGCTGATCTGCACCTGTGCCTACCTCCGTTCGCTCTTCCCCAGCATCATAGACCGCAACAAGACCGGGTGGGTGATTCTCCTCCTTCGCTTCTCCTTTACCCTCTCTCGATTAATGCTCCTTTCATCCTTTCTCTGATTTCTGCTTTCAGAGTGCTGGGCACTTTTTGGAAGCTAGCGAGGATAGGGGAGCGCAAGTCACCCTGGGTGGGGGCCGCCTGTGTCATCATGGCCTTTACCGTTCTCTTCTGGAGCTGAAGTGACACCGGGCTGTGCTGCTCCAGCTGCTAATCTCTCCCGATTCCAATTCCAAATCCCGCGAAATGTAAAAGATTGTAAATATATATGCACGGCATTCTCCAGCACTGGAGACTGGCATTTGCGTGTTTTCCAACACCGTTTCGTTTGTTTTTCTCGGAATTTCATTTGTTTTCTTGATCTTTTCGGTGGTGGACCCATGTCTGGGGATGCAAATACAGTGGCTGGAGACCAGCAGCAGCTGCGTCTGTTTGTTGCCCATAGCCGGAGCCGTCTGCAGGCCCTGCTGCAGCAGTTGCAGTGGAGCGAGGCTGGTGTAAAAGCGGCAAGTCCACAAAGCAGAGAGCTCCTAGAGAGAGAAGGTAGCTAAAACTAGCCTTGTTTGCATTTCCACAGGACCATGGCTCCTGCAAAAAGGCTTCGCCTGCAACCGACGAGGAGCTGCCAGCCTCCTGCTGCCACAATCCCGCCTTCAGTATCCAACTGGATGAAGCGGCGGTGCTGGAAATTCTGGGAATGAAGGCAGCAGGCTCTGCTAGCCAACGCCTGCAGCTCTATGAGCATGTACTGCAGCGCACCGCAAAGCATCCTGCATTCGGGGACGACAACGCCGCCTTTGCCGAGCTGGTGGGCGTGACCAAGCGGGATCAGCAGAAACGTCGACGGCACCGCAAGAGCAAGCCCACGTTGAACGAGGAGCTGCGTCAGCTAGTCGAGCTGCAGATGGAGGCGCTGCAGAGACAGCAGGCAGCGGCGGCGGCTGCTGCTAGGGAGATCGAACAGCACAGTCGGAAAAGGAGGCGCAGTCGCAGTCGCAGTAGAAGTCGCAGCCCGGAGAGGCAGAGAAACAGGCGTCCGGAGAGGCACAGGGAGAGAGAAAGGGAAAGGCATCGACACAGGAAGCACCACTCTCGATCCCGCTCCCGCTCCAGATCCCGTTCCCGCTCCTCGCGCCACAGAAAACACCACAGGTCGCATCGTTCCCGAGATCGTTATTAAGTAATCCAGGATCCACTCTAGATCGAATTCCTCCGGCTCCGGTCGGTTTATTCGGTATTTTTGGTTATGAACAAAGAGAGGAGAAAAAAATATATATATATATTGTTTGTCTACAAGGATCCTGGCCACCGGCTCTGGCCATTTTTACTTGGTGGAGACGCGCGTGCGTTTGTTCCAGGCAAAGTTAATGCCATAGTTCTTGACGCGCTCCTTCTTGGGCTTATCCGCACCATCGACATACCAGCGCCAGCCGTTGCGCTCGCAATAGGTGATGGCCTCCTCCTGGCTGCCGAACTGCACGTTCATGTTGGACAGTGGATCGCCGCTGCAACATTAGCGATGATAAACGATGATCAGGATTGGCTTGGGATCACCCCACCACAGCTCTCTCTACTCACGTGGAGGCCCAGCCCATGAGTGGGTTTTCCCAGCGCTCGCGATTGTCGAACTCAATCTGCCAGGTGTTGATGTTGTCCGTGCCGCTCTGCATGGCATTCTTGGGTGGTATGTGGATGCGTACGCGTCGCTCCTTCAGATGCTCGTCGGGCACGCCGGTGATGGGGCCCAGATTGACGGCCGTGGGCACGGTAATCTTGCCGCTGAGCTTGTTGCGCTGCTCCAGCTCCTCGGGCAGGGCCAGGGCCAGTTTGGGATCGAGTGGTCCGGTGTCCGTTGACGAGGACGAGGATGCCCAGCGGGCGGCAGCAGCCAGCTTGCTGCTGGCCTGATACCTGCGAGGGAAATCAGAGGATTACAGCCGAATCGAACCCATCTGCGGGCCAGCATTCACTTACAGCTGCAGCTGGGCGCTGCTCCTGCACATCACTTGGCGGATGAGGGACATTTCGCTAGCGGATAATTATCCCAATACGAATTACGTAAAATTTGGAACACAAAAAGCGTTCGCAATTTTTGTTGTTGTGAAAACAGCTGTTTCGACCAAAACAGTGTGGCCAGGCCAGCACCAGCTTTGTTTTGGTTTGGCACTTACAAAATACCAAAAAACGGGTGATTTTATTTTAGTGTATTTTTCGTTTCACATTTTGCGACGAGCTTGCCAGTTTTTTGTCATTCCACAAATCAAATCAATTGTCAAAAAAAAAGATGGTGATTAAGGCTGTCTGCGTAATCAATGGCGATGCCAAGGGCACTGTTTTCTTCGAACAGGACAGCAGCTCGACTCCCGTAAAGGTCACTGGAGAGGTAAGCGGCCTGGGCAAGGGCCTGCACGGCTTCCATGTGCATGAGTTCGGGGACAACACCAATGGCTGCATGTCGTCCGGACCCCACTTCAATCCGCACGGCAAGGAGCACGGCTCCCCCAGCGACGAGAACCGCCATTTGGGCGATCTGGGCAACATCGAATCCTCCGGCACCAGTCCCACGAAGGTCAACATTACCGACTCCAAGATCACACTCTTTGGCGCCGACAGCATCATCGGACGCACTGTTGTCGTCCATGCCGATCCCGATGACCTGGGCAAGGGTGATCATGAGCTGAGCAAGTCGACGGGCAACGCTGGAGCCAGGATTGGGTGCGGCGTCATTGGCATCGCCAAGATCTAATCGACTGTGGGACGGAGGACGCTTTATCCAGCAGAAGACACGCCTATGGGGTTAACAATCTTATGTATATCAACTATCTTAAAAAATAAATAAATAAAAACAAATAACATTCATCTTTCGTACTGTCAAAAATGTGTTTTGACATCAACGGTAAAAACAGTTTTAGAGCCCTTTTAGTAAAGATCCCGTTATGCCCCCGACCACCTCTTTGCCTATTGATGATGTATGTACATACATACATACATACATAACGTATAACGTAGACAGTGCATCAATGTGACTTTTAGGGACGTCAGTTTAAATGGGAGTCCAATCAGAACCCATAAAATATATGTATATATTTAGGTTAAATAAATGGCGTTAAGCAATATTGTAGACTGAGCAGCTGAAGCTAGCCTTTTTAGTAGTAATCCACTAATTAAATAGTAAAGAGAATATCCATAAAAAGTTCTACATCTTGGATGGGTTGAAATTCCAATGGGTTTCCAATGAAATCGCCGTTTTTGAGAAAATCCCTAAAAAGTGTGCTATATAAATGTGTCTCTCTGTTGAGATGAGACATTTTGTAGCCTTGCTTTGCGCGCACTTAAACGTGATTTTAAAACCATAAAGATTTCTTCTATATATATATACACATACACATGCAAACGGCACATTTAATTTATTTTAATTTACCGTCTAACTGTGGTATTTTTAAGAAATAAAAACGTAGTGGTATTTTTTTTCGTTATTTTCATCAACGGTTGGCCGGAGACGGTATATTTCAGCGGGCGGGTCACACTGACAGGCCGACATCTCTACAAATAAAAATTTTCGGTGATCAAGGACGAATTGTGTGTAAACAGTATCCAGAGCCAGAGCCACAGACAGAGCCACAGCCACAGCCAGACCAAGAGCCAGCGACCATGGGTGTTCCAAAGTTTTTCCGCTACATCAGCGAGCGTTATCCGTGCCTCAGCGAGTTGGCGCGCGAGCACAGCGTAAGTGGTGCAGCCACGATGGACGATCGCGCCAGTGGTGGTGGTGGTGGTGGTGTTGGTGGTTATCACCTTTTCGGTTCTTCTCCATTCTCTCCTCTCGCCCTCCTCCCCGTTATGTTTGCCAGATTCCCGAGTTCGACAACCTGTACTTGGACATGAACGGCATCGTGCACAACTGTTCGCATCCGGACGACAACAACATCCACTTCCACCTGGAGGAGGCGCAGATATTCCAGGAGATCTTCAACTATGTGGACAAGCTCTTCTACCTGATCAAGCCGCAGCGCCTCTTCTTCCTGGCCGTCGACGGTGTGGCGCCCCGGGCCAAGATGAATCAGCAGCGCAGCCGTCGCTTTCGATCGGCCCGCGAGGCCGAGCAGCTGGAGGAGAAGGCGGCCCAGCGTGGTGAGAGGCGGGAGCACGAGCGTTTCGACAGCAACTGCATCACGCCCGGCACCGAGTTCATGGATCGCCTGCAGGCCGGCCTGCGTGCCTTCCTCAAGACGAAAATCTCTACGGATCCGCTGTGGCAGCGGTGTAGCGTGATTCTCAGTGGCCAGGAGACGCCCGGCGAGGGCGAGCACAAGATCATGGACTACATTCGGTACATGAAGGCCCAGCCGGACTTCGATCCGAATACGCGCCACTGCCTGTACGGCCTGGACGCCGATCTGATCATCCTCGGCCTGTGCACCCACGAACTGCACTTTGTGGTGCTGCGCGAGGAGGTGAAGTTCGGCAAGAATGTGAAGCGCGCCTCTGTGGAGGAGACGCGCTTCTTCCTGCTCCATCTGGGCCTGCTGCGCGAGTATCTGGAGCTGGAGTTCGACGCCCTCAGCACGCCCGAGCGGAAGCTGGACGTGGCGCAGCTCATCGACGACTGGGTGCTGATGGGCTTCATGGTTGGCAACGACTTCATCCCGCATCTGCCCTGCCTGCACATTTCGTCCAATGCCCTGCCGCTGCTCTATCGCACCTACATCCAGATCTATCCGCAGCTGGGGGGCAACATCAACGAGCATGGCAAGCTCAATTTGCGGCGCCTGCAAATCTTCCTGGCGGCCCTCACCGAGGTGGAGCTGGATCAGTTTAAGGAGCATGCCGACGACCTCAAGTACATGAACGCCAAGACGGAGGCCTTCGATGTCGATGTCGACGAGATAAGGGCCAACGAGAACCTTGACTCTGACCTGGCCGCCCTGATTGACAACAGCTTTAAGGTAAGCCACTGGAAGCCTAACCCGATTTATGGGAATATTTTTTCTTTAAGTCGGGTAAGCGGAAAATGCGGCTTTTTTATTTTCCGGCAGAAGCATTAGAAGCAAAAATTAAAAGTTAAACAAAACAATGTGTTTAATATAAAATACAAAACTTAAATAGGGAACATAACCTCAAAATTAGATCAGTTTTTTACAGTTGTCAACAGCCGAGTCGATCTAGTCATGTCCGTCTGTCCGTCCGTCGGTTTTTATGCAAACTGGTCTTTCAGTTTTTGAGCTATCGAGCTGGAAGTTTCAGCAAAGTCTTAAATCTTTTGCAAGCAGTATATATGTCGAAACGGTCGAAATCGGACTACTATATCCTATAGCTGCAATAGAAACGATCGGGAAAAATTGGCATATTTTCGATATAAATAAAGATATTTGAATGAAACTTAATTTGTGCCCCTATAATATTATTATAGTCACACCCTAGGAATTTTCTTGAAATTCGACCAATATTTCATATACCTGCCATAGGAAAGATCGGTCTAAATTCGTATTTTACATATCAATTATACAATTAACATACATTTTACATTATACATGCTTTTTTTAAACAATAAGAGCACTTTGTTAAAATTTTCATTGAAATCATCCAACTATATCTGATAGCTACCATATAAACATATATGCGAAGCAGGGTATTTCGTGTAATTTATGCTCTTAGTATCAAAATCTTGTTTAATAAGTTGTAAATTATCTGCTAGGGTATATCTTTTCTAACTTGTTTTTAAGTTCCAACTAGCTTTTCTCTTTACAAAGTATGGACAAACACTGATTCCAATCTATCCATTCTTACTCTCTCCCTATCTCCCTCTCCCTTGCCATTGCAGATGTACGACAACGACAGCGATGAGGATTGGAGCGACGAGGCGGCGGGACTGATGCACGAATTCCAGAACTACAAGCGCAACTACTACCGCAACAAGTTCAAGGCCGAGTCGCAGGGACAGTTGATCGAGGAGCTCGGTCACCACTATGTGAATGCCCTGCAGTGGGTGCTGGACTACTACTATCGCGGCGTCCAGTCCTGGGACTGGTACTATCCCTTCCACTATGCACCCTTTATTAGTGACCTTAGGAATGTGGAGCAGGTCAAGATCAACTTTCAGCTGGGCACGCCCTTCCTTCCCTTCCAGCAGGTGAGTGAAAGTCGGTTATTAAGTATTCTACCAAAGACAAGATGAAGCACGGCGTACACGAATTCTTCATGCTGGCTCTAGAGCTGGCTCCAGGCTCTCTTGAAATGTTGCATCAAAAGCCTGAAACAGCGCGCTCTAGAGCAAGCGTTAACCAAAGTCTCGCCAAATGTTCGCAAACGTAAGCAAAGGAGACTGAAAAGTGGACATAAAAGGTTAAATATATGTAGCTCGGTCTTAAATGCTCTTTTCTGAGTTGGTTTATGGACATTTAGCGAGTCCGTAGTCAACTCTCGTGGAGTTTGTTCTTTTTAACGTCTGTTTTCGAATATTTTTCGATCTAGATTCGTTTTACTATCGTTTTTTTTTTGGTCCACTGGGACTTTACATCTGTAGCCTCTTTTATTTTACTCACACATGAAGCGCATTTTTAAACTTCTTCTCTTAATTTGGTGAGAGCGAAAAGAGAGAAAGAGGGAGCGAAAAATGCTTTCATTTGGCAATTCTAATTCAAAGAAAAAGCTAGAATTACTAAGATGAGTAACGACCATACACATAAGAATTGCCATATGCAAGCAGTTTTTCTGTTCCTGACAAAAATCGTGCTCGCTCTCACCAAATTAAGAGCATAAGAATCGAAGAAAAGAATGAGAGTGAGAATGTAGAATGTAAAATGTGTGAGAAAACATGTACAAGTATACAGTCTTCGACTGCCGCTTTATACCTAAGAGAGAGCGCACGCTCTCTCTCTTTATGGCAGACAGAACTAGTACCCATTGCTGGATACAACACGAAAAATGAGTGTGCAAAAATATGGTAATGGCCTGCGGCATCTTTGGTATGATCGTTACTCATCGTGTTCTTAAAATATCCCGATTTTTACCTTCTCCTCTTAACCCTGTTTACACCTTCTCTTCGCCACAGCTTCTGGCCGTGCTCCCGGCGGCGAGTTGCAAGCTCCTACCGCCCGCCTATCACGACCTCATGCTCAAGTCCAGCAGCCCGCTGGCCGAGTTCTATCCCACGGAATTCGACACCGATCTCAATGGCAAGAAGCACGACTGGGAGGCGGTGGTGCTCATACCCTTCATCGACGAGCGACGCCTGCTCGGTGCCATGCATCCGTGCGAGGTGAATCTAACGGCGGCGGAGCGGGAGCGTAACCAGCACGGACCAATGTACCAGTACGACTACACGACGGAGCCGCAGGGTCCGATGGCGGCCAGGCCGCCACTGAAGGCTCTGCCGCAGCTGTTCTGCAAGGAGCTGGCCCGATGGTCCCGCGAAATAGCCCTCAATCTGTCGCACAGCGTGTGCGTGGAGCTGCCCAATGCTGAGCGTCATGTCTTCTTCCCCGGCTTTCCCACCATGCAGCACCTGCCCTTCGACGTGAGTGGATCACCATCCTCTGAAGGCGCCAAATCCCATAACTTTCACTCCCTTTCCCCAGTTCGAGCTGCGCAACGATCGGGTCAAGGTGTTCGAGCAGGTGAGCCGGAACCAGAACATGGTCCTAATGCCCCGCAAGCGTCAGCTGGAGGACACCCTGGAGGCGGTGGCCGGTCAGTATCTGGAGCAGGTGGTCCACATCGGCTGGCCGCATCTCATCAAGGCCAAGGTGGTGCGCGTGGCCACGCGAGAGCAGCGCGTGGACGAGGAGGGACTGGGGCAGAACGAAAGTCGTCGCTTTGAGTCCGAATGCAAGTCGCTGCAGGAACAGTTGAGTGTGGCCCAGAGTCGCCTTCTCCTCCTCCTCCTAATGGTTCTCCTTCCCCCCCAGCTTCACCACGCGGATGGGCATTAAGTTCCACAACTACAACGTGCTCGTCTACGTCCGGACCTATGCAGGCAGCTCGGTGGAGTTCGGCCCTAAGGGCACGCTGGTGATGCAGGACTCGTGGAGCAGCACTGTCACCGGCTACCCTGCCCAGGGTGTGGTGGCCGACCTGGCCGTGAGCGAGGGCATGCGCCAGAAGTTCCACAGCGTGGAGGAGCTCTTCCCCGTGGGCAGCGCCGTCTTCTTCATTGGCAATCCGTACTATGGCAGCGAGGGCACCGTGCTGGATCCCTCGCTTGCCTACAGCTGCGGCCGCATCCAAGGTGAGCCCCCACTCCCCTGCTTCCCCAGATCCCAAGGCGATTCTAGCTGGGTTTTCCTCTCACCTCTCCACAGTCAACATCCGTGTGCGGCCGGAACCGGAGCTGAAGGCAGCTCGCCAGCTGCAGGAGCTGCGAGATCGTGACTACACCAACTCCTATGACGTGGCCCACCAGCTGAACATTAGCACGCGGGCGCTGGGACGACTCACCGGCACCGTGTGGGTGGTCCTGGGGCCGCGGCGCGAGAAAATGGAGAACGTGGCCAAGCACAATGTGGGCCTGCAGCTGAAGTTTCCGCGGCAGAACGAGGAGCGCGCCGGCTACTGCTGTCGGTCGGGCAACACGTGGTACTACTCCAGCCTGGCCATCGAGCTGATGGCCGCCTACTGCCAGGCCTTTCCGGAGGTGGTGGCCTTCTTTGGCCGCAGCAATGACCGCGGCGAGTTCGTTTACGAGGAGGATATCTTCCCGCATGCCATGGGCCAGCGCCTGGTCGAGGATGTGGCCAATTGGGTGCGCCAGCAGCCCCATTCCAAGGTCGAGCGTATCGCCTGCGGCTCCAAGACCGTGTGCCGCGAGACCGTGGAGCTGCTGCTGACCGCTGTCGACGAGCTGCGCTCGCTGCCCGTCAAGGATGTTAAGCTGCAGGTGAAGCCGCATCTGCTCATCAAGCCAAACGTCACCCTGCCGGATGCGTACAGGTCGCGTCGGTCCGTGCGGCTCTTCGATCGCGTGATCATCGTTCGCACCATCTACATGGTGCCGGTGGGCATTAAGGGCACTGTGATTGGCATTCATCCGGTCTCGGATCCGAATCCGGTGCGTCTGGAGTGCGTCCAGGCGGTGGACACTTTCTGCGAGGTGCTCTTCGACAAGACCGTGCCCAACTGCAATGATATCCATGGCATCGCCGAGGACCGGGTCTACAAGGTGCCCGAGAGCGCGCTTGTCGTCATCTACACAAATGGTACATGTCCCTTCTTCACAATTCAAGCATTTACCCATTCCTATTTGGAAAGGTGGAAAGGGGGAAAGGGAACCGAAAGTTATCGATGTTTTTGTATGCTAAAAGCACGATTATAAATCGATTAATGCTAAAAACATAAGAATCTTACGTCTTTTCTGATTTTTTTTTTCAAAATTCAACCATTTACCAATTAATATTGGGAAAAGTGCAAAGTTATCGAAAGTTGTCGATATGTTTTTGAGCAAAAGACACGATTTTAAATCGATTAATGCCAAAAACATATAGAAATCTTACGTCTTTTCTTCGTTTATTTGATATTCAAGCATTTGCCAATTAATATTGGGAAAAATCCAAAGTAATCGATATGTTTCTGTGCAAAAAACACGATTATAAATCGATTATTGCCAGAAACATATAGGAATGTTATGTCTTATCTGCTTTTATTCGAAATTCAAGCATTTTCCAATTAATATTGGGAAATGTGCAGAGAGCCAAATGTATCGATGTTTTTGTGTGCAAAAAGCAGGATTAGAAATCGATTAATGCCAAAAACATATAAGAACCTTACGACTTATCTGTTTTTATTCGAAATTTAAGCATTTACCAATTAATATTGGGAAAATTGCAAAGTTATCGATGTGTTTTTGAGCAAAAGACACGATTTTAAATCGATTAAGTCTAAAAACATATAATAATGTTTCACCCTTTCTCTATTTATTCGAAATTCAACCATTTACCAATTAATATTGGAGAAAAGATGAATGAAAGCGATGTGTTTGTGTCCAAAAAGCACGATTTTAAAACGATTAATGCCATTTTCCAACACTATTTTCCCATAAAAACGGAAACGGGTAACCCCTGCAAATACTGTTACAAGTTGACATATCCGCTTGCCATTCTCCCCTTTCCCATCTCTTCCCCACATCCCATAAGTCAAACGATTAATTGCCGAACATTTATATATTTAGACCAAGGACAAGGCAACCAGCATTCAAGCAGAAACCAAGCAGATAACTTCCGAATGGACAAGCGCGAGCAGCAACAGCACCAGCAGCAGCAGCAGGCCAGCGGCAGCAATCGCTACTCCACGGCTGCCGGAACAGAGTGGAATACCATCACCATGAAGACGGATATATCCGAGGAGTTCTTCAAGCCACGCGCTGCCACCGAGGCCGAGATCAAGCAGCTGGCCAAGGGTACCGGGCCATCGCCAGTTCAGACCAAGCCAGAGAAGCCTACCAATTGGCGTGAACGCAACCACAATGCTCAGGCAGCGGCCAAGCCAAAGTCAGCCGCAGCCAAGGAAAATTGGCGACAGACCCCGAACCCGAACTCGAACCCTAACCCGAAGCCGAACCCTAACCCCAACCCGAATCCATCTCCTCGGCAGCAGGGCGGCAGCAGTGCTGCTGTGACTCCCAGGAGCAGCGAGCCGGAGGCAGCCACACCGCAGGCTCAGACACTGGCGCTCATGTCGCTGCTGGGCATGAAGAAGGGCGAGGAGCAGGCGCAGGCGCAGCTGCCAGCGCCACCGCAAATGCCAAAGGCACCCATTCCAGGACAGATGCCGGTGAGTGCCCACTTAGCCATGATCATGGTGGTCAGGATTCTTTAACATTTCAGTTTCTTTTGCAGAATTTGCCCAAGCCACCGCTTTTCTGGCAGCAAGAGGCCCAGAAGCATCATCAGCAGCAGCAGCAACAAGCACAGGCTAAGCAGCAGCAGCAGCAGCAGCAGCAGAATCCCGATCGCATCCAGACCCAGCAGTGGTACTCCAGCAACCAGCAGCCACCGGAGGCTCTTCATCAGCAGTCCTTTGCCGTCTTCCACATGAGGCATCGCCAGCCGTCGTACCCCCAGCAGCAGCAGCAGCAGCAGAAGCAGCAACAGCAGCTGCAGCACATGCAACATCAGGGAATGCCACGAATGCCATCACAACAATACAACAACCAACCACAGCGCAGAACCCTGAACCTTGAGACGCTCTCGCGGATGAACCAGGAGGACCAGCCGCCGCCACAGCAGGCCCCACAATTCCAGTATCAGACACAGCAGTATCAAGGACAGCAGCCGCCGCAACAGCCGCCGCAACAGCTGCCGCAGCAGCAGGCGCCGCCCCTAAAGGAGCTCAACAATCAGCAGGCAAAGCCTCGCTACTCATCGATCCAGGACTTTGTGCCCATCCAGGCGTATCGTCCCAAGCGCAGCAGCCAGAACCAGGCCATGGATCGCCAGGGAGTGGTAAGCTAAGCAAGCGTCGTCTTCTAGGTATTCCGGCTCATCTATCTATCATCCATTCTTTCGCAGCAATCGGAGGCTGCTGGCACTAGTCAGTCGGCGGCAGGGCCAAACGAAGAGACCATCGGTCTCATGCGCACGCTGAACATTCAGGTGAGAAATGGGAGGAGCAAGGTCTGCGGGGGGGTCTTAATATACATTAAAGACCTGCCAGATAATCTTTATAATTGTTATGTTTATATATACGCTGATGATGTACAGATTTCTGTTAGTAAGTAAGCCCTTGTTCAATATTATTGAATGCATTAATGTCAGTAATAGAATGAGACGCATTTTGTCGTGCTGTACCCAACGCTGGGTACAGGGTCTGTTGCCGGTTTCCTCTCTTGTAGGTATTTAGCGGCCGCAGATCACTCCATGTGTGTTCGTTAGTATTCTCACGCAATCTACAGCTGTACGCACACCTGCAAGCGCATTCTCTTTTTCGATTTTTACGCTCTCAACTTGGTGAGAGCGGAGAGAGCGTGATTTTTGTAATTTTTATACCCTTGCAGGGTATTATAATTTTGCCATGATGTTTGCAATGCAGTGAAGATGTCATCTCCGACCCCATAGAGTATACATATATATTCTTGATCAGCATCACCAGCCGAGTCGATCTAGACATGTTCGTCTGTCCGTAAGCCTGTCCGTCTGTTGGGGTATATGCAAACTAGTCTCTCAGCTTCTGAGATATCGTGCTAAAACTATCAGGATAGTCTTATATCTTTTGCATGCAGTATATTTGTTGGAATCAACGGAATCGGACTACTATATCCTGTATTGCCATAGAAACGATCTGGGAAAAAGTGGTATATTTTCGCTATTTGTCAAGATATTTGAATGAAACTTTAGTTGTGCCTTTATAATATAATTATAGCCACCTCTTATAAAATTCATTGAAATCGGACAAATATATCATATAGCTGCCATAGGAAAGATCGGTATAAATTTATATGTATTTTTCATATGCATTTACATTTTACATACATGTTACATTATACACGCTCTTTTTAAATGATAAGAGAACCTTGTTAAATTTTTGATTAAAATTGGCCAACTATATCCGATAGCTACCATATAAACATAGATGCGAAACAGGGTGTTTCGTGTAATTTATTCTCTTAGTATTAAAATCTGGTTTAATAAGTAACAAACTATATCCAATTTTTCTACTAGTTGCTTACTAAATGGGTTGAGATTAAGGTCTTTGGGTAGTCTGTTAAATTATAAGTTTTTTTTATTTATTTATATAAATTGATATATATTTTATTGTTATATATATAGTTATTAGTGGAGTCTATATTTTGTGGGTGAGGTTTGCTTGAGGGAGGGCTTTGCTTGAGTTTTCTGTTGTCGTGTTAGATAGGTTATATGTGTGGTGTTTCTCTGGCTGTTTAGTCTGCTCTCTCATTGCCTTTTAAACCAAGGTGGCTTGGAGTGCAGATAAGTTTTTTTTCTTTAGAAAGTGTTAAGTGGCTGGGTTTCTTATTGTTGTGAGGTAATAGGATTGTGATGGATTTTGGGGGAGATAGCGAGTCGGAGCATATGACGTGTTAGCCTGGAGTCTTTGTACAAATTATTATTTATATACTTTATATTATATTATTATTACAGCCCGAAACGAATGCCGTCCCATCCACCAGTGCGGATGCTGTGGTCGCTGAGGGAGCTTCGTCGTCGCCCGGTCAGGTATTGTGAAGAGCTGAAATGTGTGCTTATTTTTGTTGCCAAATCACTAATGCTGGTCCTTTCTTGTCCTGCAGGCCGGCAGCAAGCAGCAGCAGCAGCAGCCGCCGCGGAAGCAGCGCATGCCTCGCATTGGAGCCAAATTTGATCTGGATTACATTATTCACTAGACAAAAGGACGAGAAGGGTTTGCCAACAAATTTGTTTGGAATGCAACACAATAGACATGAAACATGAAGAAACATGATTACATAAAAACACTAATCAACCCCCCTCCCCCCACCCAGACGGAAGCGCTCAAAACCATCTAGACTTAGAGATTCTTTAATTATTCTAATTTCCCTAGTCCGCAACTTGAGATTGCTTAGGCTTAGGCATATAATATGAATATGAATTCCAATCCACGATATCCTTCAAGGATACCGATTCTTTTTCCGTCGGAAAATCTATTCGATTCGAAAAAGACAAGGCCCCCCCTCAGGATGCCGCACGAAAAAGGCAGGTTAGATGAGAGAAAATCCCACGCTGAGACTGAAATATCCCTTTATTTTCTTTGTAACAAAAAAAAATCCTTCTATACTTTATCCTTTCACCTAATAAATTCAAGGGGGGTACACCTATATATATATACCTTCCACCGTATATACACACACACAAATATGAATGGATTTTTTTGCGATATATTGATGTATTTGAAACGTAATCGTAGCAATTATCAGGGGTGCCACAGAAATTGCTAGGTATATAAAACAGAATTGAACAGCTGCCCAAAGGCAGGAAAGAAAGTGGGCATCCCTGCTTAGAAGTTAATTTAATTTGCACTTAACCCCCAAGCCATGGGAAATTCGAATTTAGAGTCACCTTCAATGGGTAGAATCAAGGCGGAACGTCCTAGACGCGCCGCTTCCTTTCCGAACTCTTGATCTTAAGTCCTGATATGATTAATCCATATTTTTCCGGTATTTAGTAGCATTGTAAGTATCTTGAAAACCCGGAGAGGTAACTAGTATTGCTCTCACCTGCACAGCAAAGCGAAAGAGAGGCGAAAAAGAGCGAGAGGAAGGATGCATGGAACATCTCTTGGGACTTCTCTAGCATATGAGATTCCTCCTCTTTGAAAATGTATTCATAGAACCCCCCCATGGATCCTATACGCATCGTTGTTTCTCATTTCGAATACTCGACTTGATAGTCTGACTAGAAATTACAATTGCGACTGTACTTAGGTAAATTTTCCTCTTTCGAGTTCCTTTTAACACTCATACAAAGTTGAGATCGCTTTTAGGCAACTACTTTTACTCAAAACAAACCATATTTTCAAATATTTTTTGACATCTTTGAACGTCTAGGCGGCATAAGCTGAGCATATTTAAACAAGTTGTATATATGGATGTGTATAAATAAAGATATATAGCAACGTTACTTGTTTAAACAAACAGAAGAGAGTCGCGTCTTTTATTTATATATTTATATTTTTTAAATTTATTTAAGGCTATCGTATGGTTAAAACTAGAAGCGAACTTAAAGGTAATGAGCATAAGCTCTACTGGGGAGTTTTACCTTTTTAAGTGCTTGCTTTTGGGAGCAAGTCTTTGTCACTAATATGCTTGTTATTTTAGTCAGAAGTGAAGGACTCAGTGACAACCCTATTAGATATTTATATATATTCTTGGTCAGCATCAGCAGCCGAATCGATCTTGTAAAAAGTAATAATAAGAGAGCGACCGACTCTAGAAAACCTGGACCCAGCGTTGGGTCCAGCATGAAAGATGCGTGTTCAAAAGAATCGTATGACGTGCGGCATCTTTGTAAATAAAGGTCTGTGGTAGAACTATAATTAGGTAGCCTCGTCGAGAGGGTTGCCATCTTTTGAATACTCTATTTGTTTAGTCGTTCGCTAGCTTGTCTCTTAAAATATTAAGAGTCCTCAGGGAAGCTAATGAGACTACCGTCTATAGTTATACCATGGGCCAGAATCCTGAATAAACATTTTTCTTGCTTGAACCTGCGCTGCAAATTTGGATTATCGCCTAAGTTCTTGGCAAAAGTTCGCACATACTTTAAATCGAGAAAAAATACTTCCATAAAAACTTACAGTTTTGGGGAATCTATAAAGGGCTGGGCAATATCTTGAAATAAGGATTTTTAATTTGAACCAGCGGACTTAAACGATAGATATCGATAGCCTAGAAGAGCCAGAGTGTCAAAAAATCGGAATCGAATTATATCGAACTGTCAAGTTGGGGCTCATGGCAATCTGCGAGCTACTGCAAATCAGTCGTGTCTTTACTTTTAAGGTGTTAAGTCCTCAGTCTTTCCTTTTTTTCTTTTTTTTTATTATTTATTTCAAAAAATATTTTTTTTTTTTTTTAATATCGAACGTGGCTTTTAATATAGATGTCACATTTGATTTGGTTTTGTTGATATTGATTTGCTTACGTAGTACAATAATTTTACTATTTATTTTTTACGAATAAAACTTAATTTTAATTTCGAAAAATTAAGATGCCAATTTTGTGGCAGCTATTCTGTTTTTGGATTTTTCCTTTAAGGTCTGGGTTTTCACTTTTGAAAAAAAAACATATTTTTTTTTGTTTTATCTTTATCTGAATATTTCAAGAATATGTCCGATTTGAGCAATATTCTTGAAGTTATTGTATAATTAATCTAGGTGCCTTTAAGGGCGGGGTAAGGGAATCATAAACTTTAAACACGTTTTTCTCAAAACTACCTTTTCGAAGACCGTGTTCACTGACATTTGAAAACTACTCGACCGATTCATTTCAAACTTTGTACACATTTTCTTCATACAAAATACCTCCCCCCCTACATTTAGTAAACAATTTTTTTTTTAACATTAAGGGTGTTTCCCACCCACAAAATGGCGGAAATTGTAGTCGAAAATAACGGTTAACGGTGGCCGCCAAAAATTTTTAAATTAAACATAAAAAATAAGAGAATGTTGGGGGGAAAGATTTGTTTATTATTTAACTAAATTGTTATGGTTTTTCATTTTCGGATAATTTCCGGCTGAGCTACAGTGAACACCGCAAATTGCTTTTTTATCAAGACGTCCTGGGGGAAGCTCTGTCACGGGCTAATGGGATAATATTTTTGCATGGAAAAGGAAAGGAAAGACTCTCTACTTATTAAGACGCCGAACGCCATACGATTTTTTGGGAAACACATATTTTTGTGTAGGACATGGCGCAAAGTCCTAGCAAAGACGGTTGCCGTGGAGACAGAGAGAGAGAGAGCGCGCTCTATAGCTTATGGCAATTCAAATGTATGGTCGTTACGCATCTTAGTAGTTCTAGCGTCTTTGGTATCGGGTATCAACTATAGCTTTCTTAGTTGTTCCTTGTATTTATATTTATTAAAGAATAAAAAAAAACAAGCCCCACCATCGCGGTGGTGAGCCAGAAAGAATGTGCCAGCAAATGATCCTCATCACGTCTTTCATGCATATTGCCTTAGGATTCTCGAGAGAGTGGCGTCCAGCCATTGTTGACGTTTCTCCGACGCCAAAGTTCAGTGGCATTGCTTTGGTAAGGTTTCCCATTTCGCTGAAGGAGCCCCTAGACATGCCACTTAGGATTTACTGACCAGTAAGGGTGTGCACTGCCGACGGTGGCGCAGGATGTCGATCTTTGAGCTTAGCGGCAGCCGACTCTTGCAGAGCTCACAGTAATAGCCTCCAGCGTTAGCGGCGGCGGAGGAGGAGGAGGCGGCGGAGGAGGCCGAACTTGCAGCTGTCTTCCCACTCGGACTAGCCTTCGCCCGGCGCCCTTGGCACTGCTGCTGCTGGTGCACCAGCTGCTCCAGCACATCGAACTCCTCCAGCTCGAAGCTGCAGCGTGTGCACTGCCACGGCTGCGACCGCAGTGCCGTGTCCATGGCCTGCGTCCACTGTTGCTCGACCAGGCAGCCGTAGACCACATGCTCGGACACATTGAGGCCGCCCTTCTCGTCGTTGGAGCTCAGGACATAGTCCGCTGCGAAGGGATTCGCCTGAAGCTCCAAGAGCCGCGCCGAAGCCGCCGCCGGAGCCTGGTGCGTGTACAGACGCTTGAGGTCGGCGGGCAGCAGTCGACGGATGGCATACGCCACATCCAGGGCCATGAAATCGAGCAGATCGTGCCAGAGTGTGCTCTCGCGTGCCGCTGGTGCCTCCCGCTTGTCACTGAGCTCTGTGAAGTAGTGGGTTTTGGGGTTTGCTTTTGGTATAGGGTAAAGTATGTATGTACTGACCATCCAGCTTGGCGTAGAGCTGACTGCTCCAGCGGCGACGCAGCTCAATGGCGCGGCTAAGAAGCTGCATGCCAGTGCCGGGCAGGGGCAGATCCAGGCCCAGCCAGCCATCGCAGACGATCTGGGTGACACCAGCGTTGGTGTCGATGGAGAAGCCAAAGAGGAGGAGCGTCTGGGCTGCTGGCAAGCGGATGCAGTTCATCAGATAGGGCTTGGCGGTCTCCAGCAGGGATCTGGGGTGAGTAAATGGTGTTGAATTAGTTCGGAAGAAGGCGCAGGCTCACTGGTTACTCACTGATAGCACAGCAGCTGGTGGCGGGCACTCAGCGGATGCTTGGGCGTGTAAAAGTCCGGCTTGGTCAGGAGATCGCTGTCGGCCAGCTTGAGCAGCTCGAAGTGCTTGGCAAAGTGGGCATTGGGATGCTGCGAGAGGAAGGGCTTAAGGCGGGTGTGAAAGAACTGCTGGCCGCCGCCCTTGCAGTAGTTGAACTCATCGCCGATGGCCAGCTGCGGATAGAAGCCGCTGACGAGCAGCAGCTTCAGCAGCACCACGTCCCGGCTGCGTTCGAGGCGCGCCGAACGCTCCAGCAAGGCCAGTTGGCGGGCATCGTGACGCAGCCGAAAGTCCACATCGCGCATATCTTCGCCCAGCTGTCCATCATCCTGCTCGTCCTCCTCCTGCTGGCCGGCGCCTCCATGCTGATGCTTCAGGAGCTTGCGTTGGCGAGGCTGTTCGAAGCGCTGACGGCGCTTGAGCGCCTTCAACTGACGCAGCTCACCATGGCGCGTGGCCCGCTCGGCGCTGGTCAGCTGGGAGTTGCTGCCACCACTGCCGGCCACCGCCATGCCGCAGCTCTCGAGAATGCGCTGAAACTGGTGGCGCAGCTTGGTCACCTCGTAGAAGCGTTGCTCCTCGATGCCCCGACGATGGCACCACTGCCGTGTGCCCTCGCGTCGCATCTTAAGCTCCAGCCACTCGCGATAGGCACGCACCAGGGTGAAGAGGTCGCCCTGGTCGGACTCCAGCGGTTGGCGCTCGCGCTCGCAACGCTGGTCCGTGTGGGCGCGATTCGTCAGGGGGTTCTGCACGCTCAGCATGGCGGCCAGCGTTAGGAGCTGCTCCACCTCCGGAAAGACACAGCCCATGAGCAGCATCTTGCCAATGGACAGCTCCACGGGCAGATTGGCCAGCGAGCTGCCCAGCGGCGTGATCTTCTCGTCCACACTGAGGGCGCACTGCAAGAAGGGAGGACGGAGGGATGATTGGTATATTTTCTACATTAATCAGGTTGCAGGGGGACTCCTCTTACGTGCTGCTTGAGTCCCAGGATGGTCTGCTCGATGCGCTCCGTTTCGGGGACCTCGATGAAGGGAAAAGCCCGGACATCGGGCAGTCCCATGGACACCATTTGCAGCAGCATTGTGTCCAAGGGCACACGGTAGATTTCCGGCGCGGGATACGCCTCAAAGGCATCGAACTGCGCCTGGGTATAGAGGCGGAAGCACACCTAAGGGAGGATTAGAGCAAGGAATGAGAGAGGGAGGGATGGAAGCCAGACTGGCTGAGCTTACGCCTGGTCCTGTGCGTCCGGCGCGACCCTTGCGCTGCTCCGCCGACGACTTGGACACCCAGAACTCCTTCAGACGCTGTCCCTTGCAGGCGGCATCGTAGCTCATCTCCTTGACCTTGCCCGAGTCGACTACGAACCGCACTCCATCCACTGTCAGCGATGTCTCAGCGATATTTGTGGACACAATGCACTTGCGTCCGCCCTCCGGCGCGTAATCGAAGACCTTGTCCTGCTCGGCAAGCGCCAGGCCACTGTGCAAGGGCAGCACCAGCCAGTGGGGCTGCTGGGTGGCATACTCCCGAATGGCCTCCACCACGGAATCGATTTCATTGACGCCGCTCACGAAGATCAGCACATCCCCACGCTCGCTGGCTGCCAGGGAGAGGGAAGGAAAGGGTTTTTAGAGAAGCCACAGAGGAAATAAGGAGCTAAGGAGTCCACTCACTGGGATACTGCTGGTCTATCAGGCTCAGGACCTGGACAAAGGGCGCTGGATCGATGCGTGTGGAGCCCTGCGAGCGCTTGGAGGCGGCAGCGGCCTGGCCCGCCTTCAGTTCCAGTGCTGGCGGCGGCATATAGCGCAGCTTGATGGGATACAGCCGCCCCGGCACCTGCACCAGCCGGGCGCCCTCCTCACGAAAGTAGCCGTGGAAAAGCTCCACATTAATGGTGGCAGACATAAGGATCAGCTTCAGTTGTGGCCGCGCCCGCAGCAGACACTTGGTCACGCCCAGCAGGAAATCCCCAAAGAGATTGCGCTCGTGGATCTCGTCCAGAATCAAGGCATCGTACTGATCCAAATTGGCGGCCATGGCCAGCTGGCGCAGCAGCAGGCCCTCGGTGATGAACAGAATGTTGGTGCGCTGCGTCCGGCTGCGCTCGAAGCGAATCTGGAAGCCCACCTGGCTGCCGTAGTCGTCGAGGAGCTCGTGGGCCACGCGCTTCGACAGCGACACGCAGGCCAGGCGCCGGGGCTGGGTGCAGGCTATGCTGCGGTAGCCGAATTCGTACAGGAACTGCGGCACCTGCGTGGACTTGCCGCAGCCCGTGTCGCCGGCCACGATGACCACACGCGATTCGTCCAGGGCCTCGCGCAGATCCTTGCGAAAGCGGGCAATGGGAAGGTTGCGCTGCGCCTGCCTTAGCTTCCGGATGCGCTGGAATTTCTCCTTTTGCCGAAAGTCCAGGTAGACGAGCAGTAGGTGCCGAAACTGTGCCTGCATCTCGCCGCGCGCATCCTGGAGGAAGGCCTCCCCATTCAGGCGCAACGACAGGTGCTTGCTGCGATGATAGGGCTGCTCCCGGGACAGCTCCACCTCGGTGAGTAACGGCGGCAGCACTGGCTGGCCCGTGGAACGCATCATGGCCTCGTACTTGCCGACAAACTTCCAGAAATCAGCTTCGTTCTCCACCAGACTCCGCGCCTGCTGGCGGCCGCGGGCCAGAAGCTGGCCCGAAAGCTCCGCCTTGTGGTCCAGGAAGCTGAAGTTGACCAGGTTAAGCGACGCCGGGGCGCCGCCACCCGAGCCCGACGATTTCCTGGACATTTTTGCCCGAAAAGACGGCGAATTGTTGTTGTTTTTGTTGTCGATGCATAAACAAACTGTTATCGATAACAGGAGTCATCAGCTGTGCAGGGACCCCCGAAAAGACGTAATCGAAACCGAAACCGATAACAACAAGGCAAGGCGCCGGCATTGATTTGGGACTAACAATGGTTTATTTTGGCTTAAATGGCTAACAGGGGGCAGACATTACCACATGGCGCGCTGCACGCCGGACAGCTTGTTGTAGTCGGCCAGGTGCCGCCAGACTATCCGGCTCAGCCGGTACTTGTGGACAACTCCGCGCGGTCGTGACGTAAGCGCACAGCGTTCTCGCACACGGACGAGCGAGGAGTCTCGGGGAAAGGCAGCTATCTCCGCATCGGCTACTTCACGCAGCTCCGCTGGCAGGATGTCGTTCTTGCGGAGCGAGTTAACGCGTAGCCGCTCCACAGCGTTCTCCCGGACGCATTTGCGCCGCTTGACATCGCGTATCATCTTCCAATCGGCATACTTGGTGCGCACCTGCTGCATCTGTAGGAGAGAGGTTGTCCTGATAAGTTTGCCTGTCACATCATTATATGCTTAACTTACTCCGCAGCCGGCTATTTGCACAGATTGGCAAACAAAGCTACCGATCCTGGCCAGAGAATTCATGTTGTTCCTTTTCTACTGCTGATGCTTCTTCTTCGCCCTCCCAATTGGGTTACTACCGATAGGCACATGTATGTGTTATCGATAAGACAGCTGTTTTGTGGTTTCCAGTGAATGGCAAATCGGGGGGGTAGATTTATTAACTTAATAGTAGCGTAGTTTAAAGTCAGTTGCGAGAGCAACTCAATGTGGCTAGAAATTGTGTGTGGAAATATACCGGCTGCATGGCTATTGCTTACGCACCGACACTGTTTTAATTAATGACCCAATCGCTTTACATAACAAGTGCGCCCTGCTGATAGCTTCTTCTTGCCTGGCGATCGGCATTCCCACACATAGAGGTTTCGACTATTTTGATAGTCAAAAATAGAGCTGGCTGAAGGTGAGTGGTTTTTTTTCCCTCTTTGCCTGTGACTGTGACTCTGGCAAACAGATAAACCGATAAACAGATAAACAACACCACCAAGTGCAAGTGTGTTTCAAATCGATTCAATTATGGCGCCCTTTGAATAGTAATCGAAACGAATCGAATTGAATCGAATCTCTTCTCAAAAAAAATATATACTGCCATTCACCACGCAACGCCACCAACCGCGAGTGGTGTGTGTGTGTGCGCGGTATGTGCATGTGTGTATGTAGTTCTGGTTCCTGGTGGTGTTGCTGTCTCACGTCGAGTTAGAAATTTGCTCGTGCTCGCCACAGTACGCCGTTTTCGTGTTCTAGAAAGCGTTAGAAACCTGCAGCCTGCATTTCCCAGCTAGGTGCCGCCACGGAAGCCAGGCGCAACCCGAATTAGCCATCACATACCGCTGTCCGGGTGCAATTCACGGCAGCAGGGCGAGAGACCGACCAACCGACCGAAGACAGTCAGCAGCTGAAAGAAGAACAAGAAGACGGGGACGGTGAAGAAGAAGAAGAAACAACAGCAGCACCAGCAGCAGCAGCAACAGCAGCACCAGCAGCAGCAGGAGCATTGCAGAGATGCCTTCCAGCAATCCCCTGCCGCCCAAGGAGGGGGCGCTCTTCCGCAAGCTACTTGTAAGCATTGAATCCCTGCTCTTATTGAGTCTCCGTGTGTCCCAGGGCCGGCTTCTGCCTGCAGCGAGCGGCAGCGGCGGCGGCGGCCATCCCATGTGCTTTTTTTTTTTTTTTGGTGGCTGGTGCGCCTATTTTTGGCATGCGGCCATGGCAGGCACTGGGATGCGAGGTGCTTCCAGGCCAGCAGCGCCACACTGGCCTTGCCTGGCCTGCGTGCCTGCCTTGGGCTGGCGGTTGGCCCGCCGAAGAGGGTCGCATAACCTCAAAATATTGCATTGGGCGGGAGGGCTGTGCTCTGTGTGTGTGTGTGTGGGGGAGTGTGTGTGCGTGAGTGTGTGTCTGTGTGAGTGGAGCTGGAACCTCCTGGAACCTGGACTAAATGGCGCCCATCTCTCTCCTCTCTCCCACAGAAATGCTACGAACTGAAGCAGTACAAAAATGGCCTCAAGCTGGCCAAGCAGATCCTCTCCAATCCCAAGTACACGGAGCATGGCGAGACGCTGGCCATGAAGGGTCTCACCCTCAATGGGCTGGGGCGTCGCGAGGAGGCCTACAAGTATGTGCGGCTGGGACTGCGCAACGATCTGCGGTCCCATGTCTGCTGGCATGTCTATGGGCTGCTCCAGCGGAGCGACAAAAAGTACGACGAGGCCATCAAGTGCTATCGGAATGCGCTCAAGTGGGAGAAGGATAACCTGCAGATCCTCAAGGATCTGTCGCTGCTGCAGATCCAAATGCGCGACCTGGAGGGCTACAAGGAGACGCGTCACCACCTGTTCACGCTGCGGCCGTCGCAGCACGCCTCCTGGATTGGGTTCGCCATGAGCTACCATCTGCTGCGGGACTATGAGATGGCCAATAGCATCCTGGAGACGTTCAGCCAGTCGCAGACCTCGATTGTACGTAATCTCAGCCAAGGGAAACCAAGTTACCTTTTATAATAATCCCTTCTTGGTCACTCTCTCTCTACCCAGGAGGCCCATGATTACCGTCACTCGGAGCTGCTGCTGTACCAGAACCAGATACTCGTCGAATCGGAACGCCTCCAGGCGGCCCTCGATCATCTGACCAAGTACCAGGGCCAGATTGTGGACAAGCTGGCCGTGCGGGAGTCCATTGGCGATCTGTACATCAAGCTGCAGCAGCAGGAGAAGGCGGTGCCCATCTTCGAGTCGCTGATCCGAAGAAATCCGGAGAATGTGTTCTACTACGAGCAGTATCTGGCTGCCCGCCAGGTCACCGAGCCCAGCGCCGTGGTGGCCATCTATCGTGTGTTTCAGGAGCAGTATCCGCGCGCCCTCTGTCCCCGCCGCCTGCCCCTGAACATAGCCAGCGGCGATGAGTTCCGCATCGTGGCCGATGAGTACCTGCGTCGTGGGCTGCGCAAGGGCATACCGCCGCTGTTTGTCAATGTGCGCACCCTGCATCAGGTGTCCGAGAAGGCGGCCATTATCGAGGAGCTAATGCTGCAGTACTACGAGAATCTGACCCGTTCCGGTCACTTTTCGCGCGCGGATGCCGATGCCGGTACGCCCGTCGAGCCGGCCTCGGCACTGGTGTGGACGGCCCTGTTCCTCTCGCAGCACTACGATTATATGCGCGACACGGACTCCGCCCTCGAGTACATCAATGTGGCCATCGATCACACGCCCACGCTGATCGAGCTGCTCATCACCAAGGGTCGGATATTCAAGCATGCCGGCGATCCGGTGGAGGCCTACGTCTGGCTGGAGGAGGCGCAGAGTATGGACACGGCGGATCGGTAAGAAACTAGCCTTTAGCCTGGTCAATGTGTTATTGTAATCCTCTTGCTCCCTGCTCCCTGACAGCTACATCAATTCCAAGTGCGCCAAGTACATGCTGCGCGGCAACATGGTGCAGGAGGCCGAGGAGATATGCGCCAAGTTCACCCGCGAGGGCGTATCCGCCATGGACAATCTGAACGAGATGCAGTGCATGTGGTTCCAGACGGAGTGTGCCTTAGCCTATCAGCGCATGGGTCGCTGGGGCGAGTCGCTGAAGAAGTGTCACGAGGTGGAGCGCCATTTTGCCGAGATTGTGGAGGATCAATTCGATTTCCATACGTACTGCATGCGCAAGATGACGCTGCGCGCCTATGTGGGTCTGCTCCGGCTGGAGGATGTCCTGCGGCAGCATCCCTTCTACTTCAAGGCGGCCAAGTGCGCCATTGAGGTGTATATTCGTCTGTACGACAAGCCGCTCAAGTCGGAGGCCACCATCGAGGAGATAGACATTGGTAAGTAGCCTAGAAGGTTTCTAGTTTATCTCGGACTCATCGCTTCCTTTCCCCTCCCCCACAGAGAACCTGCCCCCCTCGGAACTGAAGAAGCTGCGCAGCAAACAGCGCAAGGCCAAAAAGAAAGCCGAACTGGAGAGTGCACAGGCCGCCCAGGCCCAGGTGAAGCGGGAACAGCATCAAAAGTCCAAGCAGCAGGCCAACCAGGAGACCGATCCCGATGCACCCCAGTTGGATGAGCTGGTGGCCGACAAGCTGGAGCGAACGGACGAGCCGCTGGACAAGGCCATCGATTTCCTAAAGCCACTGCAGCAGCTGGCCAAGGAGCGCATCGAGACGCATCTGCTGGCCTTTGAGGTGTACTATCGCAAGAATAAGCTGCTCCTCATGCTTCAGTCCATCCAGCGGGCACGTGCCGTGGATCCCAAGCACCCCGAGGTGCACAGCTGCGTCATACGCTTCGTCAAGTCACTGGCCCAAGCCGCCAAGCAGCAGCCGCCGCTCAACGAGCATGTGCAGCAGGTGCTGGACAAGGCCACCGAGGAGCTGATAGGCAGCAAGACGCCCCACCAGCTCAACGAGGAGTTCATTGCCAAGCACAACGCTTCCATACTGCATTTATACGAGGGCGCCCGCAGTCTCTACGAGCTGGATGCCAGTAAAAAGGCCGCGGCCATTAAGCTGGTCACCAGCTTTAATCTGAGCAAGATCCGCCTGGAGGTAAGCTAATCTATCTGTTTCAATCATCGATTAAATCGATGATATCGTTTCTTTTTCTAAACTAAAAGGATTAAATCAAGTTCACATATTCCTTTTTTGTTGTTATTTAATCGAAAAAGATTTAATTTCGATAATTTGTACAACAAATTGTTTAAATCGATGATAGCTTTTTTTTCTAAACTAAAAGGATTTATTAATATTGAAGTATTCCATTTTTTTGTTATTTAAATTAAAAGGATTTATTTTTCGATAATTTGTAAAAAAATCAATATAATCGATTAAATTGTTTTTTTTTCCTAAACTAAATGGATTAATTCATGTAGAGATATTCCATTTTTTTTGTTATTTATATTAAAAAGATTTTGTTCCATAATTCGACAAAAATTTATTTAATAGATCTCAGCGCATCGCCTTTTTTGATCATTTATGCACAAATAAAATCGATTAAATCGATGAAAATGTTTTTAAAAGGTTATTTCATTTGATTATATTATATTATATTTATTGTTATTAAAATTTAAAAGATTTACTTTTCGATAATTTGTAGAAAAATCTATTATATCGGAAAAAAACTTTTCTTTTATAAACTAAAATGGTTAATGCATATTAAATTATTAAAAGATTAATTCATAATCTCTTAATACATTTTTCGATAACTTATAAAAAATATCGATGAAATCGTTTTTTCTAAATTAAAAAGATGAATTCCTTTTGAGATTTGAGATATTTCTTATCTAAACTAAAAAGATCATTTAAATCGATGAAGCTTTTCGATAATTTATAAAAATATCGATTAAATCAAAGATGAAATTTCTAAACTAAAAAGATGAATTCGTATTCAGAAAAGATTCTTATATGAGTTTATTTTTCTAAAGTGAAAAAGATTCATTTATACTGAAATAATTTTCACATATAAAAATAGAATAAAGATTAAGATAAAGATAAAGAATAATATAGGTCCTATGGCCCATTGATTTGGGACATAAGTCCGCCGTCATATACTTGCCAATTTGTAATCGATATAATTTCGAGCGAATCTATATCTTTTTTTTTGTCTCGACTTTATGTTGTCTTAAAACGACATAAGTAAGTTCCCTGACGTCAAGATAATGCCGCTTTGAATCGACATAACATCGTACGATTTTATGTCGTTTTAGAAGGCCATAAACTGCCGAATATAACATAACCTCGATTGCACCTTGTACTGGGCAAGTTTATGTCGGCGGAATTATGTCGCTATGCCCATTGCCCTTTAATATTTTCCCACCTTATTCGAGATTTACAACAAATCGATACATCGATCCATCAAACCTAAAAGAATCGATAATATCGATGTTTAAATCGATACTTTACCTGCTCTACTTGTAAACGTACACAGTGTTAACCCCGGGATCCTTGATCCTTCTTCCTTAATCCTTTGCAGGAGGCCATCAAAGTGTATACAGCGTTGCGGGACGGCGATGTGTTCGGGGATTGCGAAAACGAGGCGGCTGCCTACCAGCTTGCGTGCCACGAACGCTTCCAGTTTGCCCGCATCTTTCGCAATGTCGAGGAGCTGGAGGCCCAGCTGCAGGAGAAGGAGGCTGCCAGGCTGCGTGCCGAGGAGGAGCAGCAGCAGTTGAATCACGTTGATTCCAGTGAGCCATCGGTGCCCGTATTGGCAACGGCTGCGGCAGCGTCTTAGGACCAATTGAGAGACTGCTACATAACATCCAAATCAACAACAGCAACTTTAGGAACAACAGTAGTGACAGCCAGAACAGATACTGCGGCAATCAACAATAACGAGGAGCGAGAAAACCTAAACTAACAACACCAACAACAACAACAACAACAACAACCATATGATCGGGAATAAGCTTAACTCTATGAAAAAACAACGGCAAACCACAATAAAAAATCACTATTAACAACAAAATAACCAAGCGAACCACAGAAAAAAGTGCAGAATAGAAAATGCTGATGAGACGAAGAGGCTGATCAGAGAGAGAGAGAGATTGAGTTCGATTCGAAGGCGGGGTTACAGAGAAAGCCTCGCGTCCGTCCTCGGAGGAAGCCTCGCGAGTCCCTCTAGACGCAGCAGCAACAGCTGTAGGATTTTGATATATCTCTATATATATATATATATATGTTTATGCATATATACATGGAACAAATGGAAGGACACAATATATGTTGACAACATTGGCTTGCTTCTTTTTTAATAATACACCCCCCACATACAGATTACCTTATTTTTTTTTTTATATAATTTTACTTTTAACCAAGGCATTCATTGTACATATAAAGTCGTAATTAATTATAATCACCACGCAAATCGAAACCCTAATTTGTAAAGACAGAAACACACACACATGTAAAACACACCATACAAACATATATACATGTACTTTTATGATCCTAAATTGCAAATACCCTCTCTCTATCTCTGTCTATTCTCTCACGCAATAGGGATAATGGATAGCGTCGGGTCCTGATGTCCTTTGCTCCCTCTGGTTATTCTAAAGTCAATAATATACGTGTAGATTTCGATCTGGCTTTGTCAGGCATTGGAATGGTTTTTGAAATACAACAATTCGAATTGAACAACGTTCCTTATTTTTTTTGTTTTGGTTCAGTATTTTCTTATTGCTTTTAGCTTGATTTTAAGGGGTAAGAAATCCATTTGAAAATGGGAAAAACATGTGTGAACGTGTTCAGAACAACAGAACACGATCATGCATGTTGAAAACAACAGAACACGCTCATACATGCTTTTTACTGCAATGTAGTAAGGGAGACCTTTTCTTTATCAGTGTCAATAGTCGAGTCGATCTAGTCATGTTCGTTTCCATGCAAACTAGTCTCAGTCTTAAAGCTGTGAGAATAACACTTTGCAGACAGTCTTCTTTCTATTGCAGGTTGTATGTGGGTCGGAATGGGTCTGATCGGACCACAAGAGCTTATGCCTGTCATATAAATTATAGGAAAATGTTAAGAAAAAAATTATAGCTTTCATTGTTCAACATTTCATTTAACATTTAGGAAATGGACATTTTTCATTGATTCATTTTGTTTTACTAATTTTTATGACTGCATATAAACTTTGACTTGCCGAAGTTAACTTCCTTTCTTCCCTTTCAAAACAGTCAAACTCACTCATATGATTCAATGCTCATTGCTCATTTGTTCACTGTTCATCAACAGACAACTGTGTACTGAATTTAACGACAAAAAATTACTATATGTAGCGTTTTTCAAATCAAAATTCAAATTCAAAATTAAAAGGGTTCCAAATTTCACTGAACTCTCTAATGGACAACATGAGGTCTTAAAATTAATTTTTAAATCGTAGGAAGATATCTTAGGAAAGATTGAGAAAAATATAGGGGATTGCTTCGAGTGTATGTGGCTTAAAGTAAATGTTAAAAATTATTATGAATGTCAATTGTATAAATTGGATTAGCGACCTTTGATTTTGTAAATGAAGCAATGAAGCGTTTAGCCAACTCGATTATGACATATAGTAGTATTTATATATTTTTTTAAATAATCCAATTTAAGTTGCTTTCAAAATATCGCTTTGACCTATTTAATTTTGTAATTTGACTATGAATTCTCAAATTGTTATAGTCCATTGTTTTTTTTTCAAAGCTCTCCCACTGAGAAGACATTTCGAAGTGCTCCAAGGAAGCTTTGGAACTCGTGTTTCGACCAATTTTAATCCTTAAAAGCTTTTCTTAAGCAAAGTTTTGGGTTTTTATAGCATGGGACTTTTTTTTGGGACAACTGTTGCCATAACTGTTTGATTTCCATGCTTTTCTGACATGATCTTTGACTAATATTTATCCATAAAAAACACATTTTAAGCTAAATCATGGCTTTATGTCCATATTCAATGAGTTTGCTTAAAATTACTTTTTATAGCAACCACTTTGTTGGGACACTGTTGCTTTAACTGTTTGCCTTTTCAGCTTTTGGACCAATATGAATCTCTAAGAGGTAGTTATTTGTTACATTTTAGGCTATGGTTGAGGGTACTAAATATTTTATGTTATTTTTAACTTTTTTGTTTTTTTTTTTGTTTTCATTTAAAAGCTATTCTTTTCCCTAAAAACTATCTGTAAGCTAGATGTTGAGTTATGGTCCTTGGAAATAATCTCTTTATGACAAGCGCATATCATTTGGGACTACTGTTGCCATAATCCTTTGGTTTCCTTACTTTTGGGACACAAGTTTCGACCTACATATATTATTTCATAAAAATGAGCTTTAAGCCTAACAATGGGTTTGTGTTATTGTCACTTTAGCTTTTTTTTATGGCAAGCACTTTTTTTGGGACTATAACCCTTTGCTATCCATACCTAAGTTTCCACCAATAAGCCTCTCTATAATTTTAAGTTTGATAACAGATCTTTTTATGGCTAGCACTTTTTTGGGACCTTAACCCTTTTGCTTTCCTAAGTTTCCACAAATAAACCTCTCTATAATTTTAAGTTTGATAATAGGTATTTTTATGGCAAACGTTTTTTTGGTATCTTAAACCTTTGCTATCCATACCTATGGGGTCCTAAGTTTTCTACCAATAAACATCTTTATAATTTTAGGTTTAATCATAGGTCTTTTTATGGCTAGCACTTTGTTGGGACTACTGTTGCCCCATACCTTTGGCACTCAAGTTTCGACCTATTTTGGGTGTTGAAAGCTCCCTGTTGGCATAGCCTAAGGTTCATCTTTTTTATGGCAACCTCTTTGTTGCTCCTTATGTGACCACAACAACCCTTAAGTGCACTCGAAAAGCTTTAAGCTTTAACCACTTGGCATCCATGTGGAAGCCATCGTAGCTCAGGGGAAGATAGGCTGGAGAAGCCAGTGAGTATAACAGTTTTGAGGGGGCTATTCTGGAGTCCGGCATTAAGGGGAGTTTGGTCTTGGGAGCGAGCACTTAACAGAGAGCTGTCGTTGTTGGCGTCGTCGTCGCCGTGACACATGACGGAAATGCATTGGGCGGCGCCGGCAGCGGGGCAGGAATGGCATGTGCCGCTGGTCCTGGTGCTGGTTCTGCTGCTGGTGCTACTACCTTATCGCACCCACCCCTGAAATCCTTACAATCCTGACAGCAGATTAATTAATTATCCGCCTACTGTTCATTTAATGAGCTCATTTACCCCACAGCAGCAGCAGTGGCAGCAGCAATTCTGGGATCAGGCTCCAAAAATGTCGAAAAGGCAACCTTGAGCCGCCACAAAGCCGCTCTAACAATGGCCGCTCTGGCGAGGACAACAACAATAACGCGGCACAGCACGGATGCGGACATGGACACCACGTGGTAGTGGTGGAGACCCTTGCTCGTTTAGGAAGGCCACCGCCACCGCCACCGCTCGTCGTCGTCGTCGTCACCTTATTTGTTTACTTTCCGCAACATTCCGCACGGCCGACACGCTAACAGCGGCCCGAGTGGACGATGTAAGCAATCGTAGGAGGTCACAGGACCGGGCCCGAAGCATCTCCATTTCTCCATTTCTCCTCAACATCGGGCCACGTGCCGCTGCCGCTGCCGCCGCCGTGCTGGCTTCGGTGTCAGCAGGCTCAGGCTCCGGCGCTCAGCTCAGTCGAAGCTGGAAAGTCGAGCACGTTGCGCGTCGCGTCGCCTGCTGCACTTGTTCTCCACTTCCTCCACAGTGTTTTGCCAGCCAGCCAGCCAGCCAGCCAGCAGCAGCAGCTGCCATCGTCAGTCGTCGTCGCCGTCGTCGGTTGTGTCCAGTGTGGTGCGACGGCGTTGCAGTAGTAGTGACTGCTGCTGCCTCGTCGCTCGTGTGCTCGGCGGGGACCTGCGTCAATGGGCGCTATCAGCAGCAGTGTCGCGTCGCTCAGTCGAGTACGCGGTGTGGTGCGATACGGTCGAGGTCTTGGTCTCGGTCTTGGACACCTCGGTCTTGGTCTTGGTCTTGGTCTTGGTTACGGTCTCGGTCTCGGGCAGCCCGGACTACTGCTCCACGCAGTGAGCCGCTCTAATCAGTAGCACTGGTAGCTCCAAGGCTCCAAGGTGCCTGAAGTGACTGAAGCGATAAAACGTGTTGGAGTTTGCAGCTACTTTTCCTGGTTCTGCCGTGTATTTTTTTTCTTGTTGTTGCTGTTGTTGTTCTTCCTTTAGTGCCAATATCGCCGGCGGATGCAGTGAATCCGTGTGTAGCTGTGTATCTGTGCGTAGTGCAGTCGTGTAAGTAAAAAGTTGAAGTTCAGCTTATCCACCACCACCCACCTACTCCTCCTGTCATCCTGCAACAACTGCTACCTACTCCTTCCTGGGCCGGCCTTGTAAACACCTGCCGGCATTACGACCTGTCTGTATTTTTTTTTTTGGTTTTTACGGTGTGTTACGGTGTGCTCCATCATCATCATCATCATCATCATCTTTTTATCAGTCTCCTTGGCCTGCAAAGCAACAATTTTAGTGCGTTTGAGTCCGGCTGCTGCCGCTGAGCTCTTCTGAGCTGGCGACAAAAAAAAAACCCCCCCACCATTCACAATATCTGGTGAGTCCCGCCGAATATGCCAGCCAGCCAGCCAGCCAGTCAGCCAGCTCGCTCCAGTGGCGCGAAAATTAAAAACAAGCAGCCAAGCAGGCTCCCTCCCTCCCTCGCCCGACTCTCACTCTGTGTCTTAATCCTAGTCCGAATCCGCTTGCCAGTTCGCGTCCTGTGTTAAGCCAAATGAATGAGGATTTCAGACTCTCCGGATAACTCGGAATAACTTTATTAAAAAAAAAAACAACAAAAAAATAGCAAGCTGATGTGCAAAAGCAACTTTGAAGAGCATAACTTGTGTGATGGCGGAATTATAAACTATAATTCAAAGTCGGTTTTTCACATACTTTATGAAGTGTGCCATTAATATGAATGGTTTAATATTAATTGGTTTGTTAATAATTATTTGAAAGTTCATATATCATATATAACACTCGCTTCTGGATAGAAAAAATGCATAGAAGAGGCTTTTTTTTTTGTGGCAATAAATATTATATATTATATTTATATGCCATTGGTATGTAGTAAAAAAAGGGCCTTAAAATGGATTTAATTGATACATTTCCTGTCTTACTTTCTGTTTAAAAGCTGTCGAACGTGGGAATTATGTGAATTATGTTTGAAAATTGTAAATCAATCAAATACTTATTTTACTAATAAACATTTGGGGTTTCTTTATGCTAGTTTTTATTTGTTAAGCGTTGCGGCATTTGTTTTTCAATAATATTAGTGCCTCTTCTATAAAACACAACTTCAGACTAACTCAGTCGAATGTATGAGAAAAGATATGATGTGATTCCCAAAGAAAGAGCCATTAGCGGATTGAAATTCCTTAAGAAGCTGCCCCAAAGTATGCTACAAAATAGTACAGCATTTTTTTTTCGGAAATTATGTTTTATTGGAAGAAAAAGTTGTTTCGCTAGTGTGCAGTTATTGAAATTAGTAACTTCATTTTGAACTCTATAAACAAATTGTTAGCAAATAAAAGATTATAGATTTTTTTTTTTATAAAATATTTATATATATATTTATTTAAATTAGGCAACGTAATTTTCATCTATATCTATTATTAATTAACAATTTATATATATAAAGTATAGAGTTTGTCAGTTTCATTAGATTATAGATAAAATTATGTTGCCTAAATTTAGAAATCAATCAAAAAAAAGTAACTTCATTATGGAGGTGCCCCAAAGTATGCTACAAAATATAAGAAACGAATTTGATTACCTCAAAATATGTTTTATTGGGAAGAAAATGTGGTTTCTTTAGAGTGCTGTGTTACTGTAATTAGTAACTTGTACTATAGTGTAGTTTACAGCGTAAAATTCAATAAAATGTACTTAATTTTAATTGAAAATACTGTACTTAGTGCCTTAAACCTCTTATAGCATACTTTTGGCACATTTTAAAAGTGATTTCATTGGGATTTTATGGGGAAAAAAGTTGTTTTTAAAGTACTATAGTCTAGTTTACAGCGTAAAATTCTAAATTTTAACTGAAAATACTGTATTTGGTGCCTCACACATTTCATTGCATACTTTTAGGCTTATATTAAAAGTGATTTCAAACCCCTAGTGATTCCCGAGGCTCTCCCGATATACACCTATTCAGAGCAGCATTATGCTGTGGGGGTTTCTATTTAATACCTTATCCTTAGCACTCTCAGCACAAAATGGGATTCAACTAGCTTGCTTTTGGTGGTGTCTTGCCAGGAGCATATCCATATATATATTTCTATATTTCTCGGTCCGCTGGGCGGTTGATGGACCGTGGGAAATGCGCAAATAAAAAACCAATCCCAGCATCCCAAAAAAAAAAAAAAACAAAAAATCTCACAGCAGCAGAAGCCGCAGCAACAGCAGAGTTTGCACTGTTAACTTTATGGCAAAAACACGAACGATGAATGCCAAAGACGAGTGATTGCCTGCCCGACATGGGGAATGCCCTGTACCTCCTTAGCTTTATCAAATGGTATTTATGATTCCAAAACATAAATCAAAACCCAGATCTATATATGTACCAGAAGGAAGCCACGCCACTTTCTCGTTAGTATTCAGTTTGCAGCCCAGACTCCTTTGGGAATTCTAGTGCATGAATGAGTTTTATTCACATTTTTATGGCACACATACAGATGCATTCACATAAATTGACAATGGAACCTGTTATAATATTTAAATGGAAGCTGTACCATATTTTTTTTCAATATAAATTCTAACAAAAATGAAAAATATATACATATATTTCACCGAAAATAAGCAGAAAGCGTAAATTCCTTGAGGTTTTTTTTTGTCTGAATTCAAATGAAAAGAAAACAACCTTTACCTCCCCCCCTTATTAAGGTAAATTAATGTTATATATTTATTCGCCAAGTGAATAATTACCTCTCCAAACAAGCTCACATTCCTGCTATTAAGAGCAGTTAGCAAAATATTATTTTCTTTTTTTTTTTCTTTTTTTTCGTCCTGCCAATATTATTATTCCCACGCTTTCCCCAGCATCAGATTTTCCCCCCGAGGATGGGGGAGAGACACAACGTAAACAAACCGCCACTATCGCCCCGCTGTTTGCTAACACACGTTTAAATTATGGCTTCGCCCCGGAAACTTCTGTGGCCAATGTGAAACGTGGTCCTGCTCCGGATGCTGCTCACCCGCCCCTACCCCCAGTCCGGACTCCTCCTCCCTGTCTTCCTGTCTCTCCACCACCACCACCACCGTCTCCCATGCTTATTCCCTCAATAAATAGCCGCTTTGATGAGTGCGCGGATCCCATAAAAACCAGCAGTCTTAAATGGGAGCAGCAGCAGAGACCAGGCACTCCAGGGAGTAGTTGTTGCTGCTGACATGAACCAGGTGGCTAGCGCGCTCCAGTTGCAGAGCATAAGATTAAAGTGGCCCCGACTCCGAAGCCGACTTTCCTTTCAAAAAGCGCAAATTTCAACAAATAACCCCAGCTAGGAGAGGGAGGCGACGAAGGAACAGGAGGAGCAGGAGTATCTGCTGCCACATCCATCGCCTTCACGTTGCGAAATAACTTTTCGGCAATAATTTATCATCTGCAATCTCTTGTTTAACTTTACTCGTTAAGAACAGAATTGGCTCAGATACTCAGATACAAAAGAAATAATATAATTAATGGTAGCGCAAAACTCTCATCTTAATTTTTAGATAAGCATTCACATATATGTATGTTTTCCCCTTAAAAACTCGAATAAATTATACAGACAAAGTGGCTGGAAAATATTACAACAGCTAATTTCATATAAATAGGACACATTAAATATGTAGTTACCATAGAATAAAATATTTATAAAAATATAGAACGAAATAAATATATATGTATATCCTTACATAACGTATACGCCCATTATACCATTACAAAAATACCCTGCACTCTCGGTGCGTAAACATTGCAATTTGCGCAACATTGCCTACTTCTCGGCGGCTGCGTACAGGGAATATTCTATAAATAAATTAAAAATCTCTCCAGCGCTCCCACTTTTCTGGCCAAATCGTTTTAAAATGCGTGGTAGGAGTGTGTAGGACCTTACGGAAATGTAAGGAATCTCTAATCTCCACTCCGCTTTTTTCTTCCTTTTTTTTGTGTTTTTTTTTGGGTTTGTTGTCGTGGGGATAAGGCTGGTGCCGAAAATTTGAAACAAACCTTATTTGCGTGGGTTACAAGGGTCTGTGCATATAAAACCTCGTTTTTATTAATAAATGAAGAGCATAACACACACTGAAGAAGACCCCCGAAAACCATCCTCGGCAGTTATACTCTTGTTTTTTTTTTTTTTTTGTTATTTTATCTCGTATTGTACAAGGGTATATGGGACTCGTGTCAGAGGGGGCAGGCTACATTGCCGACCCTATAAAGCATATGTATTCTTAATTAGAGTCGCGATACACATGTCCATTGGCGTCTATGGGACTTGCAACTTTTGCGTTTTTCGTGAAACTTTGCTTATAATATTTTATTTATTTATGTATTTTCCTGTAAGCGAATCAAGGTATAGAAGCTGGCAGATCAAAGTACTTTATAGCTGTTGTAGGAAAGGCCAACTTCCAACATATTTCCATTAAGTTTAAACTTATAGGGTTTTAGGTTGGCTTTTTTGGATATTTTAGACCTCTGTTGAGGTTGAAGTTGAATTAAATGATTTCAATATGGCTTACCAAATATAAAAGTCTTATTTAGTTCAACTTAAAATTTGAACCATATTACCTTTGCAATTGTGTAGTAGTTTATATTAATTTATGCTTGCTAACAAAACTCTGAAAGTGTAAAATAATATTTGTAAATTTGTTAGTTTTTCTGAAAACCAAGTGTTTGTTTTGGTCTAAAAACTCGCCTGTTTTTCAACCCCGAATTTTCTCTTTTATTCCAAAGCAAAACAGAACTTTAACCACATCCAAGCTTGTAAATATAAACTATTTACGCTCAGAGGTACATACATACATATAACTTCAACAATCTCCACTTTTATTTTATTTTATAACCATATTTGCAATAATATATAACAATAAATAAAACAAGTGAGGAAAGTAGCTTTGGGCAGTCAAAATTTGTAAGCCCTGCAGCGAACCCGACCATTTACCACCAATCCAGGTATAAGATAGTATAGTCAGACGATATTAATCAAATGAAAAATAATATATGTATATTACTGGAGGTGTATGTATGTATATAAGACATTTATTTATGTTTTCTTAATATCCCGATGAAGTTAGACGATGTCTTTTAAGGTTTGCATCGATCACTTGGTGGTTGTTATAAAAAATACTTAACACTATGGACACAGATAGATCAAAGAGACAATAATTATTTTAACATTCAGAAAAACACAAATACAATATTGATATGATATGACTTTCTTACGTTACATATAAATAATAAAACTAAAATTAAAATTTCATTTGTATAAAAACCACCGAAGTTTGCTGGATTTTTGCCAGATTTTTCATATAATTGAAATATCTATACTCTTCTATAAAATTAAAAACTAGTCTCTGAAATCATATAAAATAATATATCACGACTTATATGGTCATTTAATATTAAAAAAGCAAGAAAAGCTAACTTCAGGCGGAACCGAACTTTATATACCCTTGCAGATAATTTGTTACTTATTATAACAGATTTTGATAAAATATAACATCCATTATGTAAAATGTATGCAAAATGTAAAATTTATATGTAAAATATGAATTTAGACCGATCTTTCCTATGGCAGCTATGTGAAATATTGGTCCGATTTCAATGAAATGAGCTAGGGTGTAGCTGTATTTATATAATTGGAGCACAAATTAGGTTTCATTGAAATATCTTGAAAATTATCGAAAATATGCAAATTTCCTATGGCAGCTATATGATATAGTGGTCTGATTCCGGCCGTTCCGACATATATACTGCTTTCAAAAGATATAAGACTACCCTGAAAGTTTCAGCCTGATAGCTAAAAAACTGAGAGACTAGTTTGCATATAAACCGACAGACAGACGGACATGGCTAGATCGACTCGGCTGGTG